>JAWWMP010000116.1:1467889-1628407 GCA_035047865.1 Dendrocincla tyrannina
GAAAGAAAGGGCCTATTTACAGCTCATCTGTGCATACACAATGTATGAAGTATTCTGCCTCCCTGATCATCGGGTCAAATGTTATATTATAAACCCCAAACAGATTGTGTGGTTTGCTGGGAGTTGCAAAACTCAATGAAGCACATTCAAAATGGATTTTTGGTCTAATTCCATTTTTCAAATACATGGATTAAACATGAATATAATAGTCCAGGTTTCAAACCCAACAATGTTCTCTCTAGAAATCAGCACCTGAGTTTTCACAGGAGTTTCCAAGAGTGACTCTGTCTGGCTGGCCTTCATGGAGCACTGAGAGCTCTGGAAATTTGGAGCAATATGGAGGGTAGAGCTGATGTCCAGGTTTGCAACCTTCACTCCAAATTTCCCAGGCTGAGTTTCTCAGCTGGGGGCTCAGGTTTGAATTCCAGACATCACCTCTAGAAGTAGCTCCTGGTGTCCCTGTGTCCTGCTCCTGGGCTGGGCCCCTTTGCCTGTTGTGGCAGTGAGTTTTTTGGGGCACAGTCTCCTCCTGTGTGAGGGACTTGTGCTCAGACCTCCAGTTTTTTGTCACTCAGCGAACATCTCTGGTAGGAGAATTGAGCTGTAAGTCAAGTGAGTGTGTCCCAGTTTTTAGGCCAGGCCACTCTTCTCAGCCCAGGCAATGGTATGAGTAAGATATTCATATTATGATATTAAGATATTCACCTTCAGATATGAATAAGTAGTTGCAGGAGGTTCCTGTTGTCCATGAGGTAGCAGTGGGAGTGAGGTAAACTGGAGCCTTGTGTGAGGATGTACAGCTTCTGACATGCTGAGACACACAAACTTGTGGCTTGCCCTGGATTTGTTTCCAGCTTGAAAGCAGAGGTGCTTTGTTGATGCCATGGAGGATGTCACATCTTCCTATCTCCCTCTTCTGTTACCTCCACGTTTACCAGCAAAAGGTTAAACAAGACTCAATAGGCTCACTAATCTTCAGACACTCCTTCCTGCATCCAATATTTCCGAGGGCCTGTGGGGACACAACAGTGGGATTGACCACTAAAATGTGCTGGTTTATTGAACACGGGCAAACAAATCAGGTTTTGGTCAAAGTGGTTAACAAAGACCAAAGTGACATGCTTTTCTGCAAGGGTTGGGAGTACCAGGGAGCTTTGGGCTCAGCTGGAAACCTTGGATGTCGTTGCAGAGCCACTGTGCTTTATTTAGGAGCCTTCAGAGTAAGGTTGAAAGGTGAAAGAAAGAAATCCCAGAGCTCTGCACACCGTGGTGCAGGACACACATATTTCTCCTGCACACAGCTCTGGAGAGGTCCCCCACCAAGCTGACACTAACCCTGACAGCCAGATGTGCAGCTCGGATCAGAGCAGCAACCAAAAGAGACTGTGGTTTGCAACTGCTTGCAACAATAAACAAAGCATATCAAAGGACCCCCCAAAACACACTTTCGCTGTGGAAACCTACGTGGTTTTATTATTCTAGTCTCTGGCTTTAAAGCATTTTTGTCATTTTTGTAGAAGGAGAACTAAATAGTTGCAGATTCCAACCAGGGACAGTTGTCAGGGACTGGACTGGGCTTACTGGTCAACCACATCCATCCCCAAGAGCCTGTGCACAGTCAGCAAAAGCTTCCTTAAGGATGATCTTACTTACCAACATCTACTTTCTTAAATTTGTGATGTATTTTTATAGGGGCATCACGTATACAAGGCTCTCCCCAGTGCCGCAGGCAGGTTGTAACAAATGTCATTTTCTGTAGCTCCAGCTGGGCTGGGCAATATTCAGTCTTTCACTTACCTGCTGGAGAGTTTCTGTGGTTAACAGGCTGGACCAGGAGTATCCATCCCCTCCAAGCAGATCCAAGTTGCTTAGACACAAATATCACAGTACAGATGACAAAATACCATAAGAGGTCTTTGAAACTGGTTTCAGTATGTAAGCATATAAAACCTGTAAGGTGTAAGTGTTGCCCTGCAGAAAAATTAATTCAGCTTTGCAAACTGATCTGGAAGAACTAACCTGGGGAGGGGAAAGTGGCAAAAGCAGCTTTAATAGGAAAACAAGTAAAGCTTTTGTTTCAAGTCACTCTTTTCCTGAATCTATTTTAAGTCTTTAGCATTCTTTTAACCTCCAGATTTCTATAAAGTTGAAAGATGCCTTGTTCTCCCAGGCTCATATCACCTTACTAGGAAAGCCATGGAGGAGGACTCATAATGTCTTCTATTATACAGCTGTATCTGCTTCATGTTGACATGAAATTCTTCGCTTCAGTTCTGGCAATAAAATTACAGCAGCTTACTTTCTAAATTGTTTCAGCTGATCAAGCAAAATTTGGAATTCTCTCTATGTCCTGAAACTTCAGAAAGTTAATAGTTGTGTTATCCTGACTCAGTCAAACTCCTGTCACTTTCCTGGAATCTTTGTGGGCTGAAATACTTGGGTATTTTTACTTTTGCAGACATCTGCATTCTCCCGTGGAATTAAACGTGAGAAAATTTTAGTTGCATTTCAGTACTTCAGAAAGAACAGACAAAATAATTATTCTTGGATTAATTTCTTCTATTCTGGCCCTCCCATTTTTACCTTGGTGTATTACTTTTGCAGAGTTCTGGATTTTCCAGAATCAAGCTACGAATAATCATCAGGCAACAGAATATATAGGTGGTAACTTCACCTTTGCATGCCAGACCTTCAAATTTCAAATGGCCATGCACGGTGTCATCATTTCCTTGCTTCTCAGAGGTCACAGTTTAGGGAGCCAGTTCTAAAGGGAGGATATCAGGAAAGGAATTCCTGCAGAGAACCCTGGGAGTTCCCTGAGTTACAGAATGAAAGGTGGGAGCCAAACGGCAGGAGCAGCCTCTGTTACTCCAGGTAGCCAAGGGCAACTTGCTCTCCTTTAACGCTGGAGATGAAGCTCTGGGAGAGGGTGAAATGCAGGAAAAAAGCATATTTATTGTTACTGCTCTAGGTAAGCCAGTGGCTGTCCCACAGTGGCACTCTTCTCCCAGGATTCCTGTGGACTGGTCAGTGAATGGGAGTGGGCTGGAAGCAGGATTGCTCTCCTAACTTACTGGATGGTCTGTACATGCTGCAGCAGACGAGCTCTTGTGGTCATGGCATTAAAATATTACAAGCTTTGTTTTGAAACAATGACACAGAAATGTTTGCAATGACTCCTTGTGCAGTGGTTTGGGATTTAGCTCATGGCTGGAAACCACAGTTTCTAGATTGCAGGACAGCTCATGGCTTGGGCATTTCCAAAGTAACTATTAACTGGAATGTTGGTTTATATAACTGTGTCTGTGGGAGTTCAAGTTCTGTCCTCTTGCAGGTGGCAGGGAAGGGGAACCTGAGGAAACCTCTTCCCATTCATTTTGCGTGGGTGCGGTGGAAATCCAAATTTTGACTCGAACCCACCATGTCTGGAATGAATCTCTCTGGCAAACCAAGTACAGTCATGGCAAGGAATTATATTTGCTGTGCTGAAGCCTTTCCTGTGGGGCTGATCCAGCTTCTCACAAGGTCGGTGGAAAAGCCTTTGTAAGCTTCACTGGGTGAGGTGAGCTGAGTGGGCTCTGTAGGTTCTTCGGTCTTAAATGAGAGCTGAAAGATACCATTCCCCCAGACCCTCATCCAGATTCAGAACAAGTCTGAGCTGACTGTCCAGACCCTACGGAGTGAGAGAAATTGTTAGGAAGGACTGAGAGGCAAGAGGCTGGGCTCAGAACGTGATTTGTTTGTTTTGCTTGTCTGTCTCCCAGATGAAGGTGAAAGATTCTCTGCCCTTCTGCTTGCCTTATCACTTTGTTTCTCCCGCAGGGAGGGTGTCTGCTGCAGATTTGGGAATGCACTAGGAAAGTCAGGGATAGGCACAGGACCGTGGCACACTCAGGTCAGTGGAGTGCAATGAACCTGTGGGGGAGCTGCTCCCAGGGCACCAAACATGGTGTCTTGGTGAGGTCTCAGCTCTGCACAAACACAACAGGATAAGAATGGCCAACCTGGATTTGTCTCAAATTGTCTTTCCAGGCTCACAGAATAGCAGTGCTGGCTTAAATATAAACCCACAGTGTTACCACTAAACTATTCTTATTTGCCTTCTCAACCATGTCACTCCATGTGTTAATCCTTTTGGAACTGCATGCACTTGGGATCCCTCCTCAGTGCCTAATTAGTGCCTTTGTCTTCAGTGCCCAAGGATTATTTTTTTTCAGTTTTTCCTCCTACCACAGCTAGAAACCTTTGCTTTTAAGGTGAAGGATCTGATTGCAGTTTAGTGTCTTTGACTGGCAGAGCCAAATCTTTTCAGCAAGAACTACAAATATTGAAGGTTTCCCAGTGCAGTGGTGAGAAATGTAAATGAGAGAGTGATCCAATTGTAGTCAAATGAAAGCCAATGAACCCTGCTGTAGAAAATTAAAAGCTGCATTCATAGCTGAGACCCTCCTGTCAGGAAATGTGGTGACATGCTCCCTTCATAACCTCGAGTTAGCAGAGTTTACAGCAACCTCAGCCTGTTGTAGGGATTTCCCAGAGCTGAGCTGCTGCTCAGGCTCTGAATCTAAAGATCAGTGGACAAGGAGGCACAGCCATCCTTTCTTCTGGGTAGATCTTGGATTGCTTTGTAAAATGCAGAATTGTGCCAATACCTTCTAAGTAGGAAAACGAAATGAATGAAAGGGTTTTAGCGTGGACTTTATCCCGACAAGTGATAAATTGGCATTTTAATGTGCCATAAACACGTAACCCTCACCTCACCTCTTGTGCGTTACAAGGTAACACTAACATGTTGTTTTGTTTTCAGTTTACCTCCCACCTTCGAATTGTTGTTCTGTTTTCCATTACTGCAACTTGCAGCGTAACAACAGAACCATTGAATCATATGAGAAGGGTCCAGCAAATCTTATTTGTTCCACCAAAATTCCTTCCATGTGGTGAAGCTTCCTTTTTTCTTTTGCTAATTTTTGTCATGTGCTTAATTTTAGTCATTTCTCCCACACATTGGAGGCCAGCATCCTTCCCTCACCACTGACAAGTTTTGAGGCCTTACAAGGAGTAACCAAAGCCTGTTGGACTCACCACATCCTTAGAGGAATGTAATCATGTGCATAACTAAAAGCTGCCCTTGACAAGAGGGGAGAGGAGAAGGGCAGAGCAGAGTAACAGAAAAGTAGGGCTTGGACAGGAGAATTGGAGATGCTAAATGATGTGAGAAGGAAACGAGACCAGAGCTAGGCTTCTAATATTGGAGGAACGTGGGATTTCAGAATGGCTGATGAGACATACACTCAATTAATGGGATTCCAATGAGGGAGAATGCTGCCCCTCCAGGGTGAACTGAGCAAACTGGTGTGGGAGGGTGCAAGGCAGGGTGGGATTTTGAGCAGGTTTCTGCTGTAGGGCCTTTGAAGTCTCTTATCCAGAGTTCAGGATCATACAGGATTTTGTTGGGAGCTACTGTGCATTTCGTTTGCTCCTATATGTTTGGGGGCAGATTTCCAAACTTTGAATGCCTCTTTCCTTGGGGAAAGGATAATTTGGGTCATTGGCCTTTGAAGAACTTTTTCCAACAACGGTTTTGATTTGCTCAAGGAAAGTGAATGGGAATTCTATTAGAAGCAAATGCATAGCAGAGGCATCCACTGCTGCCCTTTAACTGCTGGAGACTTTGCTCTTGTGTGTTTTATTCATCTCATAAAAAACAGCTTAGAACCTTGTAAAAAAATATATATCACAGAAAAGATGTGAGACTTAGCACAAATGCATACCACACACACAGGGTGGTCTTTTCTTTGCGTGTATCCAATAAACTTTCCTCTTTTTTTCATGTTGTTTTTGCCAACTTCCCATTGTTTCCTCATATATGAATTTCCTTTGGCTTGGGCTCCACTGCCCCCATTGTTGTTGTAGGCTTTTTCTCTCTCTACAAATTTATAGCTGCCCAATAAAAAAAAAAAAGAGAGTGAGGATACACTTTATTAGCAGAGCCAAAGTATGTAAATGTTTATAAGAAGCAATGCTTACATTAATCTTAAGTAAACTGTAAGAACATATAAAACTTATATGCTTAATACTTTTTGGACACAACATTTTGGGACAGGATTAGAACTTCTGCTAGCCAAAATGTTAAGGATTAGGGAGCTGGAGCCGAGATCCAGTGCTGTCCCATGGAAGTTTAGAGTATGGAAGGGTTTTAAAACTCTGTTTGCAAAAGTATTTGAAAATGTTTGGGTGATATTTACAGGCAGGCCCCAGGGGGATCTTTGCATTCTTCCCGTGGGTCAGAGGCCTGGATTTGGAGAGGTGGAGGGCTCAGTGGGCTCTCACAGCCAGTCATCCCTCAGTACAACCACAGTCCTAGCTGCCTCTGCGTTGCCATTCCTCATCCATGTCCTCACTGGAGAAGCCTAAGACTCTGGAATGTGGATGCTGAAGCATGGTCTAAATTATCTGTCTTTTGCAAAGCAGGAGTTTGCTTTTCAACACAGCCTTTAATTGCACAGAAGAAGTTAGGCAGAGTATTTGCACCAGCATGCTACTTATTATCAACATGGTTTTCATTTGAGGACTTTTCTTTAAATCTTTTTGAGACTGCTCTCCTTTTCTAAGATGTTGGGCTTTATTTTCTTCATCTTAGGATCACTCAGGTTTCCTCTAGAGGGATAATTTATCCATGACCCTCCTCTATCTATTTTATTGTGCTGTTTCTCATATGAGATGAATTGGTAGTGCTGCCTTTTAGTACAGATGAAAGCTTCCCAAGGGTCAGAATACCCCATGAAAATCACTGTTTTGGTGTACTGGGTATTAATGGTCTTTAAAAATCACACACCTGCAACCCCTTCTGGGGCCAACTACAGCTGGACTAAAATATTCTAGGAAAAAATGATAATTTTGACCACTAAGTCTACATTGCCATTCTTTGAAAGCCCTGCAGCTGCCTCTTTAACTTGATTGTTCTTTTCTGTTTCAGAACAGGAAATCTGGAATTCTGCTTCTACATGTAAAAAGGGGTATATAAAAAGAAAAGTGCAGTTTTTCTTGTCTCACCCGTGTGAGCACTGACCAGTCATTTCACCAAAACACAAATCCATCCCAGAGAGTTTTTGAAGGAACTTGGTAAACTGGGACTTTTCAAAAGCATTTACTGTATTTACTTCCAAAGTCCTGATTTCAATATCAACCTCCTGGGCATTTTGAACACACTGCTGATGGTGTTGGGAGGTCTGTAAAGTCCATCTCCATCTCGTGACAACTTCCAGGTATCTGAATTTTCTCTGCCTGGGAGCGAACACAGGGCCATGCAAACCAATGGCTCTTTCACTCCCTTTCTATAAGAAGCAACAACTTGTATTTCAAATTGAAGACCTGAAGTTTTGGATCAAACTTTTATCCTGAAAGGGACTAGAGAGCCCTCCTCCATGTTAGGGACATTACTGTCAAACTCTCTTTCCATGGAGCATTTAACACAATTGTCTTCTTTCATGAAGAAAAGCTCTGTGAAAAATATTCTGGCCATCTCCTACAAATGTTTCACAAACATTTTTGAAGCATTTTGTTTGGATTTGCAGTTTCTTCTGGCAGGGTTATGTGTCTGAAATGAGTTGTTATTCCTTTGCACAGTTACTGTTTCTCTGTTGAGACTGAAAGGAGACCATCTGTGTCTCTTGTGCATCTTCTCACCTCCTTCAACCTAAGCCTTTCTCCAGTGCCACCAAGAAGTCTCTCCAATGAAACCTCTCTGTTCTTTGCAACTTTTCCCACTTTTCCAATGTGCTGACTCTTCCTGACTTGGGAATTTTCTTAGTGATCGTGTCTGTCCTAAATGCAGGCAAGGAAAACTTGGTTTTATTGAAGCTGCACTTTGAAATCTTCATTACTTAAGGAGGTTGGATACTGGTTTACAGTCAGACCTAAGAAAAAGGACTTCACAAATGTCCACTAATAATATTTCCTTTTCACTGGTCTCCAGCTGTAGTTGTGTCTCTTTTACAGCCTGTTTCTCTTTGGTGGTCTTAAATCCAGAAGACTCCTTCCAGAGCTCTGCTGCTCATGCCAGATGCCTGCAGTGAAATTCAGGGGTGGTAGGAATGGGCTCCAGCCATTATCCAACCACAAAAATCTCCTGATGATTCAGAAATTTCATTGAAACAATAAAATGCAGGGTACAGATAACAGAGAAAAGAAGAAAAAAATAAGATGCAAGTGTCTGTCCTTTTCATTTCATAGCTGACATCTGGTGTAACTAAAGATTTCATTAGTGCAGCTGTTGTCTTGCACTCTGCTTTATGCTTGGTTCTTCTATGAAGAAGTAATTCACTAAATCTGGGCTGAGTGTATTAAATGTCCTGTTCTTAAGATCCTTGGGTGACTGGGGGGGATGCTCTCACTTTATAGATCAGCTATTATCTGGCTAGAGCTTTATAGAATAGCTAGCAAAAAAGGGGTAGTGGTGGAAGTTCCTTGAGTCAGCATCTGGGGGAAAAAAGGAATAAAATATTGGAACATTTCTTTTTATATGCTTGGCAATAAAATTGAGACCAAAGGCCAAACTAGCAGCTGCTCCTTCTTGCTGAGATGGAGATGTTTCTTCAGGGGGATCCTGAGTCCCATTTACCTCTCGTGACAGCAACATTAATGCACTGATTCCAGCAGAGGAGATGGCTGACCTTGCGCCTCTTCATCCTTGTCCCAGCTCTTCACAGCTGGCCACAAATACCTGCACACACAAAGGAGGTGGTAACAGAGTGTTACAAACCTGCAGAATGAGCTCTCAGCTCACCAGGAATTTCCACCCCAAATTGAGCCAAAATGGGAGTTAATTGCCTACGTTCTTTTCCTGGTTCTAGGCTTGGTCTCCTGTTCCAGCTGAATTGGTTGGGTGTGCTCCTTTGAAAAACCAAGCTGGTGACTGTTAAAAGGCCTGGAAATGTTTTGCCTTTGCAGAGAAAAAAAAAATCCTCTTAATCCTAACTTTGAGCTTTGTGTACTGTGCTCAAGGATGTTATCACATAATAATTCAGGGAAATTATCTCCACTCAAAGCATCTTCAGCTCACCACAGATATGTTCTATCACATTCTTTGATGCATCTTTAATGTGTTAGTGGACTTTTATATCCCATTCCATTTCTGCCTTTCCTCTTGGCCTGTCACGAGTGTCCTTTTGTCTAATCTTGTTCTTCAGCTAAGAAAACAAGGTTATAAGAACGAGATTGTTAAAATTATTCACTCTTGGGAAGTAAGTTTTAATCAAGCAATGTCTTAGATTTTTAACAACTGTTTTAAAACAAACAAAAAATTTATGAGGTAAAATCCACACACACAAAAATAATGCTGGGCTTTAGTTTGTGTTCCTTATTCAATTGAAAATACCATTGAAGTCACTCAGATCTTTGCAGGAGTGAGAACACAGAACATCAAGCTTGTGATTCTTTGTAATCTGGCTTTTTACTGCATTGACAGGAACGTGCCTTTGATATTTAGGTTCTGCTGAAATGGTATCAACTGGCAGCACTGTAATTAAGGAAAAGAAGGAGTGATATCCTCTCCAGGCTACGCCAGGCTTTGGAGAAGGCTCACTATTCCCAAGCACAGCAGTAATTAAAACCTCTTTACTCAGCGACATCACCATAAAGCAGGATGTATGTTATGTCTGCTGCTCTAAGTGCAGTTCATTCACATCTACCCTGGGTGTTGCCCAAGGTTCAAGTGTCCTTGAAGAACCTACCAGGTGGACTCCTTCACTATCCCCATGTATTTTTGGCAGAAACAACTTAAAAATTACCCCTTAGGGTGAATCTGCTAAGCTTTCAGGCAGGTAGCCCTCTAATGGAGTGATCCAGGGTGACATGACAGAGAGAGAGCTCGTGTCTGTTACCCTTGTCCTTAGAACCTCTGTGCTGATGAACAGAATTGCTGAAAAAACCTTAATCAGTTGAGCACAAGGCAGGAATTCGGGAAGAAAATATAATTTGGAAATGCTGATTTATTTTTTTTTCCCCCAGACAGAACAGCTTCCAAGATAAAAGTCTGTTTCAATCAGTTTCTGATTTTTACACTGAATTGTGAGCCAAACCAGCAAGAAGTTTAACTTTTGGTATAATTTAAATGAAAGATGTTGTTTTTCAGAGCTAAATGGCTATATTTGTGTTGCAAATGCCTGTTAAACCCCAAAGTTAAAAGGTCGACGTTGAAATACCTTGTATCCTAAAGAAGTACTTTGAGTGAAAATTGTGGAGAACCTTCACATTCATTCAGATCTAGAAAGGAGCAAATAGAGAAATGGAAGTCCTGTATCAATAGATGGCACCAAGCTTTATCTTGCTGCCAGAATTATTCTCATTTTACATTTTCCAAAAGAGGAACAGTGGTATTTTTTCCTGTTGCCCAAAGGAGTACAAACCAAAAGGTGTGTCAGTAGGCTCGTGCCATTCATGCTGTACCCTGACCCTGTTCTGTAGAGCTGCAGAGAGAGGGTCTGATTGCTTGGGCACAGCTCTTGGAGCACAGGCAGGTGAGTTTGTGTCTGCTTGTCCACATGAAGGTGGAACTGTCCTGCAGAAGCTGCACTGTCACCCACAGGAGTAAAACTGTGCTGTCTTTTCAACCTGGTGCTCACCTTTGCACTGTGGGTAGCTCTGGAATGGTGCGTTTGCTTGGGAGCAAAAACAGAGATGAGAGTTGCAACTTACCCGCTGTTTAGGCCTGGAATAACCTTGGCTGCAGGGGGCTTCTGGAAGTCATCTGGTCTAACCTCTTGCTCAGAGCAGGTCAGCTCAAGGTGGGATCTGCCTCAGAGGTAGGTCAGGTTGCTCAGGAAGGAGACAGTGATTCACAGGGTTTGGGTGGTGTTTGGAGTGGATCTGTACTCCAGCTCTGTGCTCGGGGAGAGAAGCCATTTTACAACAAATGAGTGGGACCAGCCATGCTCTGGGGCATCTCCTCATCCTCAATCTGTGCAGCTGTGCCCTCCTGTTGAGGCTGGCCATCCTGAACTGCCGTGACCTGACCCAAGAGATGCTCTGACAGTGATTCCAGGAACGAGATGGATCCCTGGGGAAGGTGGTTGGACAGAATGGCTTGTGACCTCTGGCTGTGGTTGCAGCTGAAATGCTGGAGTGGGGTGTGGGTTGTGGAGCTCGTGCTTGTGGAACAATCTGCCCCTGCAGTCCTGGCATGGGATGGGGGCTTGGCACTGAAGCCCCATGTTGGGACAATAACTGGCTCCTGGGTTGCTCTGTGAGGCTGTGGCCACATCTGGATGGCCTCGAGAGGAGCCACAGGAAGCTTGGGAGGGGGTGAGATGATTTTTCCTTTGCCCCTGGCTGTGCCAGTCTCTGCTGTGGGGCCTGAGAGGCTCGTGCCATCTGTGCTAGCAGCAGCAGTGGCCCTGTGGCTGCCTGAGCAGCTGCCCCTCCTGCCACCTCCCACTTGCTGGGGTGAGGCAGGGAAGGCCGGCAGGGCCTGGAGGTAGGAATGGGGAGGATGTGGGTTTGTGTGTGGCATGGAGGGGTTATCTCCTGCAAAGAGCCTCTGCAGGGAGTGCTGCTGTGGACACTGCTGTGGAGCTAAGGTAGAGGAACTGAGTCTTTTCCTTTTAGAAAGGTCCTAGAGGTGTAGTTTAGTTGGTGGAGGTAACAGTGTAAGAATGTGGAGACAATTGCTGCAGTTTCTTCTTGAGCAGAAAACTCACACTTTCAGTGATCTTGAGACTGAATAAAATCTCTTAGGCAGTCAAGGGACTGCAGGGACTAAATGCAATTGGGTAGTTATTTACCTCTGACAAAGACCAGGACAAAAAAATTAACTTGGAAGATAAATCCTGAGGAGCCTTCTGCCTGGGAAAATGGCCTCATCAGAGTAGGTGCACTCGTGAAATAAGGAAAAGAGTGTCTAACAGCTTTCCCTTTGGAAAAACTCACCCACTTCTCCCCAGCCATGGGCAGGACACTCGCTGAGCAAAAATGAAATGAAATCTATTCAAAATTTCCGTGTCATCCCCATTCAAATTACCAGGGAGGGATAATCTTTACAGGAGAAATGAAAAATAAATGATTAATAAGAGGCTGGAAATGATTTATTTGGAAGGCTATGAGCCCAGCCCAGCTTTTGATAGGAAGGAACATTAGATTCTCAGCATGCAAGTGGGTGTGTAAAGGAAATAATCCTTCGAAAAATAGTCCTGGGATTTAAAGCAGAGGCCAAAAGTTATTTCTGAAGTTGGGTCAGTCACCGGTGGCAAGGCAGTTTCCAGGCTGGATGCTGGGATGGCCCAGATTCCTGGTTCTGAGGGATGATGACAAGATAAGCTGATAGCAGGATTCCCTGTGAATTATGCAGAAACAGCAGAGATTTTGCACTTGGGTAGTGGCAGGAACAGAGGCCATGATGAGATGACATTATTTGAGGAATGCCCTCATCACATCCATGTAGAGCTGCTCTGGGGGAAGCAGCCCCTTGGCCTGAGGACAGATCCAGCAGCTGTGTTTAGGCTCTGCCCTCTGAAAGAGGTACCTGGGAGGGAGATGCAGAGAGGGAGGCTTAAGGAGAACAGTCATGCTCTCCAGAGTATTGCTGTGTAACCAGGATATCACAGAGTGGCGCCAGGCTTTGCTTCTCCCATATCTACATCCTGCTTTGCACGTGGAACTGCAGCTTTTCCTCCAGGAATGGGATGGTGAGGTCCTGCCTGGGGTGCTTTGAAGGAGGTTTTAAGGACAGGTAGACTGGGCAAATGAGCTTGGTTGTTTTATGTGCCAGGTTCTGTTAAGCAAGTAAAACTCACTAGTGCTTGTTCCACATTGAGAAATAACCTTAGTAAAGGGCTTATCAGCAAGGGGAAAAGAAACACTTGGAAGAAGGGAGAAAGGTCTAAGGAAGGTTCCCCAGCATGGATAAGAAGGTGGTCAGCTTGCTGACACTGGGGGATATCTTTAGCTGGGGGAAGCTGAGTAAGGACGACCCTTTCTGCATGTGCAGTTTTGGCCATGCCTGTGTTTTCCTAGAGCTCTTCCCTGGGCCCTGTGTAAGCAGAAATGGTCCTCAGCTGGCAGGGATGCTGATCAGGTGGCATGCTCATTCACCCTGGAGAGGGTGAATCTGAGCACGGCAGATTCTGAAGATGAACCACAGTCAGTGGTGTCCTTTTGCTGCTTTGGTTTTGACACAGATGAATTGGCTGTTCCAGTTGTGGGACTGTCAGTGTGCATGGCAGGCACAGGGCAAGGACGAGGGGGCCTTGACAGATACAGTCTGCTGTGAGGAGATTCTGGGATAAATAAATAACTGGAAAAACACATTGTTTGCTAGAAATAAATGGTCAGATTGCACGGGCTGTGACCTGCACGTCACCTCCCTTGCCTCTCTCCTCTCCAGCCCTCTGGAGCTGTCCAGCAGAAGTCACAAAGGTGCTTTGTGACTGTGTCTGTAGGAGGAGGATCCTCAGTCCAGTCTCAGCCAAGGCACCCCGGGGGAAGCCCTGGCACACCTCTGCTTAGACAATCATTTATCTTCCATGACAGCTGACAGAAAGAGCTCAGCAACTTTCCTCAGAATTTCCATCTTGGAGAAATCCTGACAAGCTGTTGTTTGTCTCAGTTCCAAATCTGAATGAAAAGATAACATAATGGAAGGTTTTTTGTGGGTTGAAAAGCTCAGAGGAGTTTTGACGAGAACTAACTCTTTGGCAGAGTGAGGCAGTTTAGTCAAACCCAGTCTGTCCTTCCACACACTGTGCACAAGTCAGCGAGAGCTGTGGTTTCAGGGCTGTTAACTTCTTATTTTGCTTTTCAAGTCACGGTGTCGATTCTGTTGATGTATCTTTTCGTGCCAATCATTTCCACCTTTAACCCCAGTTCCAAACAGAAGTGGTGTTGCTCTGCAATATTATTATGAGCTTGGCACAAATCAAGACTTGATACTTTATTGGCAATACACAAAGTTTCTGAAATGAAACTGGACCAATAGCACTTTGTCTTTTGCTTCTGGTATATCAGAACAAATGAATGCAACCCCTCCTGTAGCATTGTACTCAAAGAATAAATGAGTCCAGAAAGACAATCCTGAGCAAGTCTTTCCCCATCAGAAGATGGGATTTCATTAAAATAGAAATAAATCTCTGCGTTTGTTTTGCAGTGTTGTCCCATGGGACTCACAGTTGCAAGCCTCTCTTGTTTTATCTCTCCCCCAGGACCTGAATTGTATCTGGATTACACTGCAGGGGCTGCTCTGATACTGCACTGCTTTGTGAGTGGTGAAGTCTGGCAAGAAAAGCAGGTTTCAGCATTGCAGATGCTGTAAGACACCCAGAGCTAGTCACCTTCAGCCACAGAAGGGATTGATTTATTCACCAACATGGATATTGCCAGCCAAAAAAGTATTTGGGTGTCATTCTTTTTCCTGGTCAGAATTCCGTGGCAATCCATTTTTTCCTTCAGGATAATAATTACTGCTTACTTTTCAATAATTCTTCAAAAGGAATTCTGTGGGGTGTTTTCTCATCGGTGAGTCTTTGGATTGCACTCACTTGGATGGTCCCACCCGTGTTTGGGTCTCATTTCCTGGGGCACTGTGCATCCTCTCAGTGAGAACACGTAGGCCTCTTACATTCCCTTCCTGAAAAGAGGCTGTAAGAGCAGGGTTCAAGGGTTTTTACAGATTCTACAGAAACTGAGGCATTTGCACCAGGTGTTCCACAATCTCAGGTAAAATAATTTTTATATACTTAAATTTACTTCAGTGACATTTCTCAAATCTTTACTCTGGACTGGAAGCTTCTCCCATCCATCTGCTGACCTTGTTTTTTTGAATCCAAATCACCCCAACTCTAATGTCTCTCTCTTCTGCTATCCAAGGTAGGGCCCCCTCTCTTTGCCTCCCTCACAGTGAGGGCACTAGAAAGTCTTCATTGGAAGGAAACAGCAGGGCCTGGTCAAATGATTGCCCAGTTCCCTTTCTGGGTTCCTTGTGCCAGGGACAGGCTGATGGTAAGGACGGAGCAAGGGTGCTGGAGTGTGCCTGGAGGGAGGGTGGAAAGGTGCTTTAGGCTGAAGAAAGAACACTGACATCTCTAGGTGCTAAGCTGCATTTTTCAAGCCTTGCAGCCTTACAGAGCTGACCTGTTCCTGCTCCCTGCCCAGCATCACATGGAACCCACCTGGTTTCTGTCTGGAGATGATGGGATTCTTGGTACCAGGCTAGGTGCTGGACATAGCACGACCCTTTCTCCTGAGCTTCCTTTATCCACTATGTTTGCAGTCTTGGCTCAGTATTGAACCTATTTAGAAAGTGGTTTTGTGGCTTGGACATGTGATTGGGTGATACTGCTAATTTCATATGTGCTATTAGGGGGAGAGGGAAATAATTGGCTGCTCTGTTATTTCTTGAGGCGTTGGAAATGAAGTGGCTTTGACTTCTGCCTAAAATAGCTCGGCCCCGGTTTCCCAAGATGCTGTTAAAACATCAAAATACCTCTGTTAAAGTCACTATTTCAGGATGCTCACACGAAGGCAACCTGTGGGTAAGCAGTTTTAAGTATATAAGGTGTGAGCAATTTCTGAAGGAAGATAAGTAACTTAAATATCACAGTACTCCTTATTCTAAGCTGTTATCAAATTCTTCTCAGTTGTGGTTTCCGTGGAAAGCTGATTTTCTCCATCCCCTGCTCCAAGAAGTTTCTATTTTCATTCACCCTAAGAAAATAAACTCACTGGAAGTATATATAAACATTTGCTTCAAGCTACTCCAGTAGAACCCAATCCAACATGTACAGAAGTCTTTCCAGTGACTGCAGTTTGATCATTTCCATTCAGTCCTGTAGTGAATGACAGTTTAGTTGAAAAAGAAAAAAAGAATACGAAGGAGGCTTTGGTGAAAAATAACATTTGGTATTTGCAAAATGGATCCGAGTGGAGCTGCTTTTCTGCAGGGTTACACAGTTGTGTTGTGTGTTGTACTTTCAGCAGTTCCTGTGGGTTCAGCAATCCTCATCTGCACAGAATCCAGTTTGATCTTGTGCTCCCGATGCTTCTTAATTACTTACCTATGACAAGGCTTCACAGGAATGAGTTAACCTGATTGATTGCTAGCAAATTATTGCTTCTCTCCCTGTATCAGGGCCTCACTGTTCTGCAAGTGCCCATGCAATGCATCTGAAAAAACCCCAACCAGTAAAAGCAATTCTGAAGAGTCCTGCTTGGGTCTGCTGGGTGCAGGGGGCACAATTCTTCCCGCCCTGGTCCTGTGGGATTTAGGTCCACATGGCATGATACTGGTTTTGAATTAGTGTCATAAAAAGCCAGATCAGACTCCTCAGCTGTGGAAGGAATGGCTTTACAGGTCATGGTCATACTTTGATCTGTAACCATACACCAGTGTGTATTTAATCACCACTTCTGAATTTCTGTGACATAATTGTGCAATGATTTGAATGTGGCACCAAGAGGAGCAAACTGCATTAGGAGTTGAATTATTAGGAATTTCAGGACACTCACTCTCCTTCCATCCCAGGATAAACAAATCCTATGTGTCCCCAGGGGATGAGACACCTCAGCCCCTCATTTCAGGCTCTTCAGCTGGAGCCTGAGTAGAGCTTTGTGCTGCAGCTTGTCATGTTCTGCGGGCAGGGGAGCACCAAGGTGTCCCCTGGGGTGACAAGGTGTTTCAGCTGTGGTTGCTGTGCACATTGTCAGTTCGACAAAGGCCCAAGGAGCTGCAGAGGACACAGAGGCAGGACTGCTCCCATCACCTTGGACATCTGATTTATCTTCCTGCCTTCACATTAATCTCATGGGGCTGTTTCTCGAAATACCAAATGACTCCAGTCTCCTTCTTTACCCAGCAAACCAAGGCCATACAAACCCCTTGTCTGGGCAGGTTTTCTGTGGACGATGTGTCATGCACCATGTCCCTTTGCTCTAGCCAAGCTCAGATCAGATGTCAATCATAGGAAGTTATTAAAAAAAGTGTGGTTGAACCACAAAACCAGTTTCCAAGGCAGAAAATCAAAAATAGAGATGTAGCAGAGTGGGATGCCAAGGTCTCATTGCATCTGGGAAGAGACCACTGGGTGAATTAAATAGAATTGGTCTGTGGAGATGTTATCCAATGTGTTGCAAAGTCCTTGATTTGGGTGAGTGGTAGACTGGACTTTGAGTGGCTGTGTGATATCCCAATTACTTATGGAAAAGGTAGCATTAAGTGTTGCTTTTTACTTGTGCTGATTGTCACCTCTCACGTATGAGTTATTTATGCAGAATGAAAGCTCTCATACACAGGAAAGTGGAGGTGTCTGGCTGCGTTTCCCCTTCCCCTCCTGGCTGCACATGGAGCAGAAAAGAGCACCTAAACCCCAGCACTGGCTTCCAGCAGGGAGCTCTTGCTGCCTGGGCTGCTGATTCTGGGTGCCTGGCCCACTCTCAGGTGCTGTGGCTTATGGTCACTGCAATGTCCCCAGGCCAGAGAAGTACCCCAAACAAACCAGCCAACAATTCAGGGAGTTCATTGCTTCTATTTTGTCTCCTGACTCCCAGAACCATAAAATGGTTTCATTGCCTAGCCTAGGGCATTAGGTGTGAGAGCCTAGCTTTCAGGAAGGTGCAGTCTCAGGAAAATGATTCCTTGGTATAAATCCTTCCACTGATTTTGCTAGTGAGGGAAGTGAGGCGCATGCTTAGAGTCTGTATCTTCTCACACTTGTGTTCTGTGTAGAGGTACAAACACTGCTGCCTAACTGGTCTGATTTAATTACTCTGTTTATTACTATTGTTGAAGATATGGACGTACCCAGGTAGATGCAGGCACATCTGTGGATTGACCAAAGTGTCCCAAGATTACTGAGCGAGGAAAGACTGAAGAAATCTTGGACTCCCAGTTTATAGAAGAAGCAATAGAAAGTTTGGTTCAGTTATATGTCTTTGCAGAAGGGAAAATGGACCTGAATATTAAGTCATGCTGAGGCTTCCTTACTTTTTCTCCTTCCATCTGGAGCCTTGGAGTGGGTGATTTAAAATGGTGTGCCAGCTCTGGACTCCTACTGGGTATGTGGAGTCCTGTCCTCTGGCTGGAAACGACCCAAGAGACTAAGCTCATGTGCATAAGGAAGACCTCACCCCTAAACACACAATTCCAAAATGCTGATTTTTTTTTCCTTAGCATTCAGGACATCTGAGAGGGAAGAAGGGTGTTATTTCTCACCAAGGGAGCACAGCTCTCAGCAGTGTTGTTTTTTATATCCGAAGAAGCCCAGAGTAAGATGAGCACCAAGTTGAAGGAAACAATGGGAGTGTAAATGTCATTTAAACATACACATCTGTAAGCCATTCTCTCCTGAATGCTTGGAAGGTTCACTGTCTAAATATTGCTTTTTCTTACTCTTTCCCTGCTCTGCCTGCTCTGATTGCTCCCAGCCTGGGAACAGAAGGTGGGTGCAGGCCACAGTCCCTTCGCTGCGGAGCAGCTGAAGGGCTCTGCCCTTACCCAGGCAGGTGGAAGCCTCGGCAAGGAGCCCAGTGCAGCAGCTAAACCATTGCAGGCATAGCCCCATTAAAGTACCTTTCAGTCTGGAAAGGAGAAAAATGCCTTAGGCAGACCATTCTCAAAATAGCGTTGCAGACACAAAGCCAATGTAAACATCAGATGCTCTTAAAGTGCATTTGTTTGAGTCGTGGGTTTGAATTGACAGACAGTGCATATATCTCACCAGCAGCTCTCCAGAGGGTTCTCAGCTGTTTGCCTGCAGAGACAGACACTGTTCTTCAGGGAGGTTTCTGTAGCATGGCTGTTTCTAGAAGGTAAAAGGTCAACAGCAAAGTTCTAGAAACCCAGTAAATAAATACTGTGACAGCCCTGCCCATCATCTGCGTTGACAGAATTCTCCTGGAGTTACGAGCGTTATTTATTTGTTTTTAGAACAGCAGCACTAATTTATTTTTAATTAGGAGCCACAGCTGTGGTTGGGGTTCCATTGTTAGAGTCAGTGGAGGGGCATGTCTTAACAGGCAGGTCCTCTCTGAAATATTAGTGCTTTATTCTGAGCAGCAAGGCTGTGTATGGGAGGTAAAGGAGGAGTCTTCCTACTCTACAAATGGTGGCATGCAAAATTTCGCAAGTTGGCCAAGGCCAAGGCCACCCACAGTCCACAAACTGTAAGCTGGGGATTGTAAATCTGTCAGCTTTAATGAGGTGTCTGGCTGGGGAGAGTCTCCTCTGAGTCCAGTTTCAAAGTGCAGCAGGAAAGGCCCTGCAGATGTACCGTAGGCAGCACAGTGTGCGCGGCCAGCCCTGCCGAGGGCGGTGCCCGTCCCCAGGCACTCGGGGGGTGTGCACCACCTCGCTCTACATCGAACCAGAGGAGTGGAGCCCTGCAAAAGAGACAACAAACGTTGCTGGAAATGCAGAGCACATGGTTCTGCAACTGCAGATCACCTCCTTGGGAGCGAAGCAGATATACCCGCCCTTGGTGCCACGAGCAGCATTGCTCACGGGGCCCTCCACCACTGCAGCAGCAACGAGCACAGGGATGTAGCGGGTGTGAACGCTGTAAATCAGCACAGAGTTCCTTGACCCACTGAATTAGGTGTTTCCCCTCACACCTGCAGCTATGCAGGTGCTCACAATTAGGTGGATGGTGTTTTCCTGACTTTCACCAGGAGGTCAAATACAAAGTGCAGCGAGAGGAAAATAGTCTCGCATGTGGTGGGAGAGGGGACAAAAAGGACTGGGAAGGAAAATTATTTCCATTCTGACGCAAAGAACTTTCAAAAATTCGTTCGTGAACTCTTAATATTTCCTGCCCTCCCTCATTCTGTATTTTCTGAAATATGAAGACAGGATGTTCCAGATGGAGCAAAGTTGCCAGGATGACGGAAGGTTGTTTGTGCACACTGAAAACCTTAAATGTTTTCCTTGCCGGGTTTGGGAAGATGGTATTCACAGGTAGCACTTGTGTTGCCATGACCCCTGAAAGCCTGGGCTTCAAAAGTCACGCAGATAACCGTGGCTGTTGTCCTGCTTTAGGCCCTGATCAGCCAGTTTGAGCTACTTTTTGGGAAAAAGCAGCTGAAGGAGAAAGTCTGTGCTCCCCCAGAAAGAGGGCAGAAAGCTACAGAGAGGATCTGTGTTATGGAAGATACAGGAAGTCTAATTTCTTCTGTCACCTTTCATCATTTGCATTTCTTTAATGACAGCATGAATTCATCCTGGTAGGGCAAGGATATTGCCAGGGATTTCCCTACACGTGATTCTAATGCTGTGAGGCTGCTAAGGGATCTGGAGGGCAAACAGGGAACTCCTCTAAGGATGGGCCTGATTCATTGCCAGGTAAAGTCAACGAAAAGACTTCCACAAACTCCAGTTAGGCTTGGGTCTGATTGCCGTAATTAAACGTGTATTACAGTTCTGCCTCCCTGTTTTGCCTCCCAGCAGAAATAATCCCAAGTCACCAGCATTCCCTTTCCTGCTAGTGCTGTGGGATAGGAGGTGCAGCGCAGGCTTGGGGCACCTGACAGCCAGGCAGAGACTTAAGCAGGTCGCTGTGACTTTGCCACACCTTTTGTTGGTGTGAGGACCCTGTGAGTGGCCAAATCTCCTGGAAAGAGGCAGAAGGGCTCGAACAATTCCTTGCTGTCAGCACCCCAGCACCCTCAGGCTGCAGCAGTGCAGAGGAGAAGCAGCACTGGCAGCCCAGCCCAGGCCTGCAGCACATGATGAGCCCCCTCTGGTGCCACCCAGAAAAACCCCTGGCACAATAAATGGGGAGCACATTATTTCTTCATCCTGTCTATAAATGCCATATTAACAGTTCACATTGCAAGGACAGGAAGATCCTGCTTTAATTAAGTGCTAGAACAGGCTACTTCAGCCCAGTCCCATGTAATTGGAAACACCTTCTTCATCACTACCTAACTTTCCCTCAGCTGCTTATGTTTGTTCTTGATTCTTTGCTGCTCTTAAATAAAGGAACTCTTCAATTTCAACTACAGAACATCCTAAAAATAACTTTGATTCCTGTGAATCAGAAGGCTGCCTACAGCACACCCAAATAGACATTTTCTTTTCCTTCTCCTTATTGCAGCTGAGTTTGTGAAATGGGAAAGCAAATCCCCTGTAGTCACTGGCAGGACGTGGGAGGTGTTTGCACCTTTTCAGCTGTGGCCAGCCCTGCTCAATTGGCCACACCTGCACAAGGTTTTGGAGTAAGGAAGGAGCTGGGCTTGTAGGGAAAGGCTGGCCTGTGGATGCTGCTTTTATGGAGAGCTGTACGCTGAGGAGATGCTGAATTGGGAATATACTGCTCTATAGGAGTGAGCTGTAGCAGCTCTGAGCTTGAGGTAGAGCTTTTTTAATAGGGTGATGATGCCAAACTGAGGAATACAGCCTGGGTGGAAGCTGCTGCTGGGAAGGTGCCTCCTGAGGAGGAGGAAATAGCGTGGGGAAGCAGTGAGGAACAGAGATCAGCTGCCCTGCACAAGGTCTCCTCATATCTCAGAACTTTTTCCCCGTGGAAAAGGAGAGGATACTGCGAGCAAAGAGTAAGATTGAAAGACTCGGCAATGTGCTTACAGCCCTGGTCCTGCAGGGAGCCCCTGGAGGCAGAGGAGTGAGGCCTGGCAAACTGGCTGCAGTGCCTGGTGCAGCTGGGAGGCAGCAGCAAAGACTGAAACCAAACCCCGCTGAGTTGGGCTGGGTGAGAGAGCCTTTTTCCTCCAGCAAATTCTCCTTTGAAGGCCTGGGGACTTGATTAACCCATTTGCTGTTACCTGTTTACAAGTGGCTGGCAGATGAGAGCCGCTTCCTGCGTGGCAGCTCGGGGAGGTGATGCAGCATTAGCAGGCAATTCAGAGCGGTGAGTGTGTCCTGGGGGAGCCCTGTTGGTTCTGAGAGCACAAAGGCTCGGTTGGGATTATATCACAGTCTACAATACCTCGGGCGGAGCTGATGGGCACTGGGTGGCTTTATTGGATGTCTGTCTATACAGCAGGTACATGCCAAGAGCTGTGGTGACCCTGCCCACCTGCTCGGCATGGCTGTGTGTGCCCTCTGCCTGGGGCTCACCAGTGAGTGTTCCCTGCAGCTGAGGAGGGGAGGAACGTAGAGCTGAGGCTTGGGATGCAGTCTGATATTTGAGCCTTTTGTTAAACCGATGGCATGTCGTTGGGTAATGTCTGTGAAGTTAAAGCTTTTATCAGAACAAGCAGTGGTGCTTTGATTTTGGTACAAGGAGGATGTTGTAAATCCCGGGGTCCTGCAGGTTCAGGGAAAGGGTGACATCACTTAGACATGCTTTTTAAGCAGGTTCACCGTCATCTGCAGACATTTATTGGTGCAGATGAGATTGCGAGTGGCTAATGCCTGACCTTCATTTCTGTTGCCTTTGAAGAATTAAGACAGATGTTGAGACAAGCTGTTGCTATTGACCGGAAGGAACAGCTTGAAATCCTTTGCTTGAGGATGTAAAACTTCATTTTTCTTTAGTTACCACGACTAGTTAAGATCCACTTAACTCCTGGAGCATTTACCTTGGCTTCTCACGGTCATGTGCCAAGTAACAGCCCCTGTTATTCCTCAGAAAAATCAGTGATGTGCCTTGCCAAGTCCCATCTCTCTGATCCTTTGATTCATCAGAGTAGTGATGGTGGGGGCTGCAGTGCTGCTGAACGCAGTAGCCTCCCCTGTCCCTGGGCCTGGGGAAGCACCACAGTGTTTCCCTGCCTTTCACACACCGAGCTGAGGCTGCCTCTCCCCCACCTGGTTTTTGTTGCAATTCTGAAATATGCTGCTGAATTAATTTTTGGCTGCCTCTTCATAGTTATCCTTCCCTTCATTTTAAGAATGAGGGGTGTGAGTTTGAGGAAACCAGAGGAGGCATTTTAAAGCTATAGGGTCTTCCTTCTCTTCATTCCACTTAATTGGCGTTGGTTCCTGGTATTTAGCCATCCCTCCCCACCAGTGGGGAACGCAGAGTGCCGAGGAGCACAGTCTAAGGAGTGTTAGGAGTTGGATTGTGCAGCCAAGTGTCTGGGACAGTGAAAAGACTTGTAATGTTTTGCCTGCTCTGAGTGATGCCTGATGCAATTATTCCCTCCTTTTTGAAACACTATGGTTTGGGCAGGACAGGGGGGACAAATTGTTCATCAAACCCCAGCACTTTGGGAAGTTCTTCTGTTCCCTTACGTATTAGCAGGGATACTGAGCAATGTGTGTGTGGTCCGGAAGCTGGCTTATTATCCAAAGTGTGTCACTCCTGCCTTGTCTGGAGTCTTGGAGTGGCCACAATTTCTTGATGGACTTGGGTTTTTGGGTTTTGCTTTCATTCCCAATAATGTTGTGGTTTGTTAAGTTTGAGTTCTGCAAACCTCTTATTGGAGCAGATCATTTCTGCCTGGAGATCACTGAATGTACTTGAAGAAAAGGAGTGTTGGTGAGGTAACAACATCTCTGTAAAGATCTGAGGAACTTCCAGTGTAGGGTCCCTCACACTGGAGAAGCTTGTGGAGAATTGTTTGCCATGGAGCCCTTCCAAGGGCCGCAGCTCTTCAGGACCAGACTGTTCCAGTGTGGGTCCCCACAGGCGTCACTAACCTGCCAGCAGTCTGCTCCAGCATGGGCTCCTCTCTCCATGGGCCCACAGGTCCTGCCAGGAGCCTGCTCCAGTGTGACCTTCCCACGGGGTCACAGCCTCCTGTGGGCATCCACCTGCTGGGGCTGAGCCAGGTGCATCTCTGGTCCCCCCTGGACCTCTGTGGAGGGATTTTCCCCCCTTCCTAAACCTGTTATCCCAGAGGTGCTGCCACCATCACTCCTGGGCTCAGCCTCGGCCAGCGGCACGTCTGTCTTGGAGCCAACTGGCATTGGCTCTGTTGGACACAGGGAAAGCTGCCAGGAGTTTCTCACAGAAACCACCCCAGTTGTCACAATGCCAACACAAGAGGACATTTGTTTTACGATTGTCTTGATCTCCTGGAAGTCCTGTACAGGAGATGGTTTAGGAGCCAGGCTCTGGGTGGGCTGGAGCCCAGTTTCAGGCTGCCTCTTCCTGTGCCCCTCCAGAGTGGTGGTGCAATATCCCAAGACCTGCAATCCATTAGGAAGTTCTGAATCCTTCACTGGAAATGTATATACACAAACCATCTCGTTTCAAGCCTTTTCTAACCCGTGTTTTGGCTCCAGTGAGGAGCAGTGTGGTAGGAACCTGTCCTTTCCCCTTTCATATCAGCTCCAGAAGCTGAGGGAGGCCTCTGCAAAGAATTTCTCCATCAAATAGGTTTTTGGAGTCTCAGCAGAACAGCAATAAGAAACAGAAATGGTGGGAAGTCCTAAATGTAAAGTGCACGTTGTAATGGAGGAATAATGGTGTTTGACAGTTGCGGCTTAAAAGGAATAATTTTTCTAACATCATGACGCAAATTTTGTGGAATTTCTGGCCTTGGAAATGTTCAAGACTCAACTAGAAAAGTCCTTGAGCAGCTTGGTTTAATTACACCTGCTCTGAACTGGAGGTTGCAGTAGATGACTTCCAGAGGTCCCTTCTTCCTTAAAATAGTCTATGATTTTAGCAGCAGTGCTCCATTCCTTGGTACTTCTCTCTCTGTGTGGTGTGTGGTATATGTTACGCTGTTTTAGCAGGGATTTTTGGGGTCATTGAAGTAATTTATACTGAAATAATCCTTGAAAAGATTAATAAATATTAAACCACAAAATATCATCTTACGGGGTGTGCTACTCTTCCTATCAGTGCTTGGCTGAATTCGTGGCTGCTGTAAATCACTTCAGCTATGTGGATAGTTAGTTGCAACACTTTAATTTAATTTCTTTTATATATTCACATCTGATACTTGGTTTTCTTAGTACTGTGTCCAATGTGTGGTGCTTAAAAGGAGATTAATGTTGAGGGGTTATCTCTTAGCTTTTAAATTCACAATAAAACCCCTTTCTAACTTAGGCTAAGACTCCTTGGGGGCAGCCAAATAAAATTCAGGATTGCTTCTAATCTTTTCCTTATTGCTCCTGTGATTTAAAGGTCCTCTGTGTACATGAGAAGTGGGCCCTAGGATGCCTTCATTTTGAGATAGGACTCCACAGTACTTAGGTTAACAGCTTTCAAGCTGGTGAAATGTCACTGATTTTTTTTTTTTATTGACAAAGAATTTGGCCTATTCTGCAGTGTTGTAGGGCTGATAGCTTCACGATCCAACCTCTGCCAGTTGGCTGGGAGGGAGCACCGAGCCTTGGATGTGCATAATCTTGTGGGAGCAGTCTACTTCTGGAAATCAGGAAACATTTCCTCCAACTGCTGATTGCTGGGAGACTGGACCACAAGTAGGATGATTCCCTTGCTTTGTTTGTGTTCCTGAACAGCTGTTTCCTGGCCATGGCTGGACACAGGGTGCTGGGCCGGGAGGGCCTCTGATTTAGCTCAGTGTGGTTGCTGTCACTTCTCTGGAAGTGATCTCTGGCTGGAGCTGAGCCTAATAATGGTTGGTGAAGGAGGACCCAGACAAATGATACAGCTGGGGACTGAGGGAGGTTGTGCTGAGGAGCAGTGATGGAGGTGGTCATCCTCCACTGTGGAAATGAGGCTTAATTGCTGCTGTTCAACAAATGCTGCTGCTGTTCAACAAATGCTGCTGCTGTTCAACACATGTTGCTGGCTAAATTTGCCCTTGATTTTAAGGGCTTAATCATACTGCCCTGACAATCAGCAAACTGGACATATTCTGGGGACCACAAGATGTCAGCCAGACACACCCACTGTCCACAGCTGGCAGCTTTTTTTGACGAGTGAAATAACAAGGTCCAAGAGAGCCAAACCAAACCTAAAATGAAGACAAAACCAGAAGGACCAGCCAGATGGGTGTGTGTCCATTTGAAACAGACCTTTTTGCAACAGGTCTCATGACACGCTTGTCCCAAAGTGGAGTCCAAGTTACCAGGTTTATGGTAACGAATGATTCAAAGGGAGCAACTCCCTCCCCTTCCCTCTGTCCAGGGTTCTTGAGATTTCTCTGGTGAGATGAAGGAGGGAAGGAAGAAATGTGTGGCTGTCTGACCTCAAACCTCTAATGCCCAATTGCTCTGCTGGTGATGCTTGGTGTGCTGTGGGCAGAGCAACTGCAAAGGGTGCTGATTAGGCTGGTTCGTGCCTGAATTCAGGGTTGTCTCACACATACTTGGGGAGCCCAGGTTGCTCTTCTGAAGGACTTCATGGAGGTTTTCAAAGCCAGAAAATCTCACTGTGTCCCAAAATATAAGGACTAAGATGAGCAGGGAGCCCTCTGAAGATGTTGCTGAACACTATTTACTTTTTCACCTGTTGTATGACTATGAAGATGTATAGAAAGTTAATTCTTTATAACCTTCCATTTTGTTCCCCATTGCTTAGATGGAACTGATTGTTTTGAATTAAACCTTATTGTTCATTGAATATTTAAAGACTCTTTCATGAAGTGTTCCAGAGTAGAAATCAAGAGTTCAGTTGTCCATAAGCAAAACTTGTTTTCAGGTGTTATAAATGGAAGAGCTCTCAAGTTTTTCCTCTGTTTTGAAATCTTAGCTAGAATAAAAATGTCTGCTTAACATTTTCAGTTCGGTCTGACTGTTGCAGTACTTTCTCTGGCTTTCCAAATCTGCCATGGTCTATTAAGGTTCACAGCATTTGCCATTTGAACTGAAACCTTGGAGCTGTGGGTTATTAAAACGTGTGGGTGTTTCCTCTCTTAATATGTTGATGCCTTGGAAGTCCCTGCTGTGGGCTCTGCACCTTCAGCCATGGAGAAGAGAGTGGGAAAGCAAAACTTTCCATCAGTTCATGACATGTGGTCAAAGTTGCATTTCAGTGTGCTCGAAACAGATCTTATTCTGTTTAAGTTGGTTGCCATTCAGGGATGGAAATGAAATTATAGAAACGATCCTTTATTCATAGAATCGCAGAACGGTTTGGACTGGAAGGGACCTTAAAGACCATCTCGTTCCAACCCTCCTGCAGTGGGCAGGGCCACCTTCCCCTAGGCCAGGCTCAAAGCCCCATCCAGCCTGTCCTTGGGCAGTGCCAGGGATGAGGTCTCCACAGCTTTTCTGAGCACCCTGTTCCAGTGCCTCGCCACCCTCGGGATGCAGAATGTCTTGCTAAGAGCTGAGCTAAACCTACCCTTTCTCAGTCTGAAGCCGTTCCCCCTTGTTCTGTGACTCCATGCCCTTGTGAAAAGTCCCTCTCCAGCTCTCTTGGAGTCCCTTTAGGTACTGGAATGGGCTCTGAGGCTTCCTTAGAGCTTTTTCTCCTCCAGACTGAACAATCCCAACCCTCCTTAACTTTGGTGGATGAGGATGTGTTTCCTTAGGAAGATACTCTGTGTTTGCTGACTAGTGTTTGCCAAGCACTGCTGCAATTAGAATAGTAAATATTTGGTTTTGATTGAAAACCCAGTCAATATTTGTGTATAACCCATATAAATGGCTCAGAGGCATTTTACAGCTGAGCAGACACAGCCCTGCAATGACCTTTCCAAAAGGGCTTGCTCTTTTTTGAGGACTAAGTCATATAGTTAGGACCAGAAATAGCTGCTGCTCTCATCACCTGCCAGGAACTTAAGACAGGGGCAGTGAAAAAACCCATGAATGAAAATGATCCCCACTTACCCAGCTTGCCTGAACTTCAGTGCTGAGGGCAGACCTCCTGATCCAGGTCTCTGCACCCCAAGCCCACCCCTGATTTTAGGGTTGGTTTGCACTTTGTGCCCTCTGAGGAAGGGGGAGGTTGCTCCTTTTTCTTTAGTTTACTCTGGGAATTGTGGTTCTTTCACTGTGTTTCTGGTTTTCTGCTTGCTTCCCAGCCCCGGAGATTATCCTCTGCTGGAATCTGAAAAGGCTATTTCTTTTCTGCCTCTGGAAATCATCTCGTTGGTGCCCTACAAATCTGTCTGCTTTCACTTCATCCAGCTGCAGTTCCAGATGCACCAGTGTGGAGCTGTACCTTTACCTGTGCTTCAGGTTATTTTCTGGATTCCTTGTGGCATTTTCACAGTGGCACTAAGAATGTAGTGCAGGTGTCTTCTTGCCTTTCCTGTGTCAGTAGGAACACAGTGCTCTCCCAAAACTCAGTGAACTGATGTGGAAGCTGATTGTTACTATGCTGAGGCAGAGCTTGTGCTGTGAGGTGCAGTGTCTCGTCTCTGCCTCCATAACATGCCTGCCTTGCCAGGTTTGATTCCCTGGCACTGGACTTGCAGTTTATCAGTGCACACTCAATGACATTTGTCCCTATTGGGTCACTTGCCAAATGAGAGCAGTTGTTGGGTTTGAGGCTTGAAAAAAACCTTCCCTGCCTGTAAGTATGGAGATGTATCTCTCCATCATTAAATTAGTAACTGGGGTATGGTTATTTCTCTATTTCTTGTTCAAAATCAACACCCAGGGGACTTACTAGGAATGAAACCTTAGCAAGAGTTTTTGCATGTTCAGATAAATGACTATCCTTGTAAAAAAACTTCAAGCTCTTTGGGTCCAACTGTGCAGAGTCTTTTGTCTGAGGTGGAATCTTTCAGAATTGGCAGCCTGAGGAAAATGTCCAACCTTTGTAGTATAGGACTTGAATTTTCCTGAAAAGCTTCTATTAAAGGTGTTACAAAAATCACTAATTGCTACTCCTCCTGAATGAAACTGAAATTTCTGCAGTGTTCATTGCTATGGAGCAACTAAGGCAGATCTTTTAATGTACCTTTAAAAATAAAGGTGCTGGACACACCTGTGGGTACCATGGATGTCTCCAATCATCTTATGTGTGCAACTTGCTTACCCAGGGTGCTTGAAAGGTAAAATCTGTTTTTTCAACATTTAGAATTATTATTACTATTATTATATTTTAAGGGATAATGTAGCAACCAAACACCTTTCTTGAACATGCTCATGGTGAACGCTCTTCCTCAAAACTGGGGGTCTGGAACCAGACCTGATGAAATCCCAAACCCTGAGAATGTTCAGGTACGTTCATGTAATGAATATTTCCATGCTGTGGACTCTGTAGGTAACCATCTCTTCAGAAATGAAAGAAGAATTAAAAACTGCAGCTGAGAGGGATGCAGTTCTCCTAGGGCATCCTCTGACTGTGAGCAGGATCAAACCAAACCATGTCACTCCTTACAGATTTTCTTTTAACCTGTCCTTAATTCTCCTAATGGTGGATGTTCTGTCCAAGAAAAACATTCCTGTTCTTCACTACTCCTTTACTTCCAATGTTTTCCTGAATGTGTGTAACTTAATCATATTTCTATTTGTTCTGACCACCATGGATTAATTCTTTCCCCTTTTTTCAGCAGCCCATTTCTCTTCTCTTTAAGCAACCCCAGTTTCTCAGTCTTTTATGCCAGCTCATGATTCCTGAGCTTCAGACTGTTCCCATGACCCTTCTCTGGAATTTCTCTAAATGGCCCAAATCAGGGCATAATTATTCAGCTGAGCTCTTGCAAAAGCTGAATGAAGTGGGCACTTCATATGCCTCACGGTTTTTACTCCTGGTTATGTGTTCCAGGATGATGGTTACAGCTTTATTTATTCAAAAGTCTGGGTTCCCTTCATGCAGCCAGCACTCCTGCGCAGTCCTTACCTCTTCTTGGAGCCATAAGTGAGAGTTCCCACTTCAGAGTGAAAATGGGGCACTCACTGAGTTTTCTGACATTGTTTCTTACCACGTAATTTTTTAATTTATTTTGGAACTCTAGTGCTGTCCTCCAAGGCAGATTCCCTTGTAGCTGTAACATCACCCATCTAGGTTATGGTGTGTTGGCCACAGGATCTACCCAAGCTAATGCCAGCTTACAGGTTGGGTGCTATGGTTGAAATGCAGTTTAAAAGTCCCATTTTGCCTTTAATCCCTGGGTGCCCTGGATCTGTATCCCATTTTGAAGAGGAGAAAGCTGAGGCCCAGAGGAACTAACAACTTGTTCAAGGTCATGGAGAAACATCCAGGGGAGCAGGGTCCAGTCCAGCTGTGTCAACTCCCAGCCCGGGGCCTCAACCACAAGCCCATGTCTGTGCCCAGCTGAGTCTCTGTGTCTGCCTGCTGGGCAGAGCCAAGCCCTTGGTGGAAGATCAGGATACAGTGTAAGCAAACTCGTGTTTATTTTAAAATGTGGTCCTGTGCAGGCATGGCCACGGAGCTGCTGGAGATGTGGGCTGTGTTGGGGGTTTGTGCATAAACCCAGCACAGACAGCAGCGTGGCCAGGGCAGCCTTTGGGAGGCAGGAGGCTCCTCACGTCAGCTTGGGGGAAATCTGGCAAATACATGCTGGGGACAGTGCAGAGCAAGGATAGGAAGGAATTAGTGGTCGTGGAGAGGTCAGAGTGAGTGGCACAGCGTGTTAGTATCAGTCCTGAAGCCAGAGGGGCACTGCTCCCTTTGGATACCTGTCCTGGGAACTCCCTGTGGGATTTGGCTGGAGCAGTTCCATGGTGACCCCAGCTGTAACCTGTGCCTCGGGAGCACTGAGATCATTATGTCCTCCTTTGGGTTTCGGCCATTCTCACGGGAAGTGGATGCCTCCTGCACGGGTGGCCTGGCTTGCAAACATCACTGGAGTACTGGGCCCTAGACAGATCAAGGAGATGTGGAAGAACAGTCGAGTTTCTGACTAAGATAGGCTAGTTATGCTGTCAGGGACTTCTCTTAGAGAAAAGGGACATGTAATTCAAAGAATATCACCTGGTTTAACCTACTTGGATCTAAATGCAGAAAAAGAAGTCTACTAGTCTACTAGTGAAGTGATTCATAGGAAAGATCCTTTTCTAGTCCACTTAGTCATGGGTCAGACATCTCCAGTTGCCTAACTTTATAAAGTGTTGATCTTAAACTTGTGCCACGTGAGCCCTGAGTGACTCTGGAGTGTTCCAAATGGTAGGAATGAGAGGTAATGATGTTTGTGGGATGGGCAGTGATGCCTGGGAGAAGTATCCATGCTTGAAGATCCTCTGAAGAGGAGAAAGAAAGAAAGAAGGGGTTAATGCAGCTTGTGGAGAGACAGGAAATGTCCTGGCTGGAACTGATTACAAGTGCTGTGTAGCCTAAGCTGCTCAGATGGGAGACACATGGCAGAGGGAGATGTGTTGCTGAGCTCCAAAGGATGTGTTATCAGCAAGTGGGCCTTTTGCATCGGCTGGAAGTCTCCCTCCATACTTAGGGATGGATCTCCTGGGCTATCAGCAGAGTGTCACATCACATTTCACCTTTTCCACCTAAAAACTTCACGTGCCCAAGAAGGGGCATGTGAAAGAACAGCTGCATGTTTCTCTGCATCTGCCCCCTGGGCCTTAGGCAGGTTTTAGAGATGCCTAATGCCTCAGTGTGCCTGGCCATTTGCCTCTACCTTGAGGTGAACCCTGAGGCACCATGGGCTGTTTGGAGATGGGGGCATGACCAGGACAGACCTTAGAACTTGACAACTGCCAGGGCTGTGTTAATTGTGGCTGTGTCTAGTTAGCAGGGCCTGTGACCTCTGCACAAAGTCCTAGTTCATAAGCAGTTACAATTCGTACGAGTCTCCTCCGAGTCCTTGTGGCAGATCTGTGTTTCCTCTAAACCAGCTACAGCCATGGTCATAATCCCATGTCCAACAGTGCTTAGAACCCAGAATCTGTGTGCAATGCCTCCTAACAAACAGCTCTCAGACAAACCATCTCCAGAATTCCTCTTTGTGGCTCTTTCAGCTTTAAAAAAAGCACTTGTTACAGAGCGCGTCTGTATTTTTAAAAATTGGTACTATTTTTTCTTCTTTTTTAAACTGTTTGTACGTGTTGCAGTGCTGAGGCAGGAGTTTCTAGAAACATTCCACGCTAGGCACCTGCTTGGCTAATTTTCTCCATCTTTACAAGGTGTCTTGCAAGCTCTGTCAGACCCTGGAGTTTTTGCTTGAGCTCTTTGTGGAGCAGCTGGGGTGCATCAAGGCTCATGCACTGAGGCAAGGCTTTGATGTTGCTCCAGTGATACTGTTGATAACACCTGATTGTTTTCCATCTAGATCTCCTCAGAAATTGATCTTGATCGAACACATGTTAGGCCCTGTAAAACTAGACAAAAGCTTCTCCAGTGGGGCTAAAACAGCAGTTGCACAGCTTTGGGTTTGTTTTCTTTAATAAACTATTTTTCCTTTTTTCTCTCTTTGGCTGGGGGCTGGGAGAAGCAGCAGATGTGGGGAGAGACAGCTCATGCTGGGCAGGGAACCGATCACATTCCTGCTGGTTAGAACTGCAATAAAGTGAGCAGGCTCTGCCTTTGAGTGGGAGCTGTGGGATCATGTGAGGAAACTGCACTGAACACTGTTCAGGGGTCTGCACAGGTTCAGCTCCAGCAGCTCTGCACTAGGAGGGCTCTTTTACCAAATTGTTTCCCTGTTCCTCAAAGGGCTGTGTCCCTAATGATTCAGCCAGTGTGGCCATCTGGGAAGAGAATGAAGATTGCCATTTTGAGCATGTCCCCTGAAGTTCTGACACTGAATCTGAACAGGTACAGTTTTTTTCCCATTTTGGGAAGCAAAATGAACACTTAACTCTTGCCAAAGGAAGGTGGGCATTTGTCCCTCAGCTTTAATCACTGCAGTAGCCAGAGGCTGTTTTTCCAGCTCCTGCTGGGAATTTGATGGGGAGAATGGCTCCAAGCCTGCACAGACAGGGAGATGATTTAGTACCTCCCCCTCCCCTTAAAGGTCTCTAAGAGAGTGGATGTCTTGCTAGCAAACCAAGCCCAATGGGAGGATGAAACTGTCTCCTGAGCAGAGGGTGAGCACATGGCCGATCTTAAGGGCTGGTTGGAGACAGAAGTGATCTGTAGGCCCTGCTGCTGAGGGTGATTCCTGTTGAATGGCACTGCTCAGGATAATTAGAGGTGGCAGTGTTGGCCCTGGTTGGCTTTCATCTACCCAAGCATTAAGGACATGCACAGCTTCAAACCCTGCACTAGCTCAGTTGTCCCCATCCTGTGCTGCTGAGACCAATGGCAAAGCTCCCATCTTGACTGTGGTTACAACAGGATCAGCATCTGCAGGAGCCCCTGGGAACAGGAGTTGCAGGGAAAGCTGCATGAGTGGGAATTACTCCTGTATTTGTGAAATGCCAGTATCTACACTGGAGTGTGAGGCTTGTGTTAAAGATTCCCATTTGTTTCTCTGACCCAGAATTCCCATTAGTTTTGAAATGCACGGGGAGCTCTTTGGCAGCACAGAGGAGTGTCCATCCTGCTCTGGTAAAGTTTTACCCTGCAGTAAAGCCTGAATATATGACTCCAGCTTTTTTCCCTGGGGGAGTTTGCCTTGGCTTGGTGACTGGACCACTTACTCTTTTTTTCCCTGCAAGTTCTATCAGGGTTCCAACACTCTGGCAAATGTATCTTAAATATTGGAGACCCTTGAAGTTTTTTCTTAGATTTGTTTAAGTGTGATGACACAAATTATGTAAAAGCTTTTGCTAGATAATTGTTTGAGCCTTAATCTCTCTTAAGTGTTTTCTGATGTTCTGCAGCTCAGTATGGGACTTGCTTTTTTTTCCATGATCTGCTTTTGTGGAGATCTTGACATCCTCTGCTTGATGAAACAAATCTGGAGGCAGCACTTGAATCCTTACAGAAAACATCTTTGGTTCCCTTAATGAGGATGATTTAAATACCACTGATAATTAGATTCTAAGTGACTTAGAGCAGACTTTCAAAAGACCAGCGGCCTAATGATGGAATGGCTGTTCCTGCTGGAGTAATTTTCAAAAAAACTCTGCTGGTTAAGAAGACATTGTGAGAAAGCACCTGAAACTTTTTTATTTTAGTGGCTTCTGGGCCTTGGTCCAGGATGAGCAGGCACCTGAAATACGTTTGAGGTAGCGATGCTTGGCCCAGTTGCAGCAGAGCTGTGGTGGGTGAGTGACCCCAAGGTGGTGTGACCCCCTGGCTCAGCCAGATAGGGAGGGAAGGTGGCCATCTGAAGCACTGGGTGATTTTCCTCTCCCCATTCTCCCTCTTCTGCTGCAGCAGCATTTTATTAACAAAGCCTTGCTGCTGAAACCAGATGAGACTGCAGGCCCGTGGGAGGGAGTGGGTGCTACTCAGTATAGCTTTACCTAATGCTGTGGGTCATGTAACTGAGGCACTCAGTGGCCTGGCCAACTGTAATGGGAAGAAAAATATTATGAGATTCTTAGCTGATCCTACCCCCCAGTTGAGAATAAAGTCCCTTTCTTTACAGATGAGCAAACCCCAGCCTAAAACAGGGAATGCATTTCTTCATAAACGTGGCCTAATGGATAAGGGAATGTAACATTTTATATGTGATTCAGCATTCTGGCTCCCAAAAGGTTATTCAGCTAGTCTAAAATATAATATGCTTGGAACAATGACAGCACCCCTTCTGTTATATTGTAGATACTTTTGCTGTATTTTGTTAAGGATCAGTGAAAAATGAAACATTACTCCCTAATCCCTGAAGAGTCATCTAGCAGAGCAGTCGAAATGCACAAGGAATAGCTATGAAGAAGAAAAGAATGGACTGGCTGTTTAGTCCAACAGAAAGTCTTAGGTGGCACCTCCTGTTTTGCCACGAAGAGCAATTTCTCTGTAGAAATTTTATTTTGCGTTTATTGAGGTCAGTAAAGCAGCAAAATTTCATACCCAGCCAGAGGCCCAATGGATGGGTCGTTATGTACGTAAACAGAGGTTTGCTTTCCACCTCTGCCCTCATAAATTAGGAAATGTTTGCAGTGAGAAGGTGAGCCTTAGTGCAGGGAAGCAGAAGACCTGTGTTTCTGGAGGCCATCCTGTGGAAAAGGTGGTGATCATGGGCATCTCTGGTGGTTTTCTGTTGGGTTCACTGGCAAGGAGCCAAGCAGGTACCAGTGGGCTGTTGGCCCTTACGGTGTGCAGATGTGGCACCTGGGCAAAAATGTTCTCATCTGCATAAAGCAATGGGGTAGATGTTCCTGATAGGATTGCCTTGGGGCTTGGCATGTCTGCTTCTCCACGTGGCTCTGCAAATTGTACCCTAACCAGCAAAAAGGCAAAAAGCCTTCTTTCAGAAGCTGCTGAGATCTGCAGTGCACCCTGAGGTATTACCAGAGGAGTCTAGGATGGCTTGCATTTCAGGAATACATTAGAAATAGAAGATGTAGTGATTTATTTCTCCCCAATCCCCCAGCACTAGCATTCCTAAATCACTTATGTGCTTAAAATTCTCATTATCAGCCTATATGTGGGATTAAAACACTGCTGTGCCTTATGTTGCTTCCCCAGTTATCAAACCACAGGCCAGAGGAGGAAGTGGACATTAAATGCTGGCCTGGTGTTCCTCCCAGGAGAGGCTGGGGGCTGTTGGGAGCCACTGCTAATGCAGGACAGTGTGCAGGGGAGCTGTCACCAGCTTAATAAATTGGCTAATTGATTAATGCTGCCTTTTGGCTTGGGAGGACTGAGGTCTGGAGAGTCACACACCCAGACCGTGCCTAAAAGTGAATTTTGAGCCTGTGCCAGGTAGTTAGCATTCAAGAGGCAACACCTTCCTCACCAACTTGGAGTATCACATGTTGTTGTGCCACTTCTTCACTAATACTGTGGATCTCGTTAAAATGTAAACCAATATCAAACCATGCTATTGCCTTGACTGTGGTATACCCTATATTTAGAGCAGATGCCACAGTGTGGTGTTTGTCCTGTATCCTGGCCAATGTTTGCTTTTAATGATGCTATCTGTGCTTCAGGGTTGCTCTCTTCCAAGTGCTTTTAAAATGGGTAAAAGGCATTCCAAGTAGGAAGTGATAGGTAAAAATTAGTTGCAATATATTCGACATCCTGCCCATTACCAAGGTGTTTGCAGAGTTGTTTAACTCAAGACACAGGGCTGGGACAGGAGCTCTGGAGAGTTACCTCTGCTAAAGGAGGCCCTGGCAAGAAGATAACAAAAATAAGTAACCAGCAGTGGGTTTTTGCTTTTAAACAGAAAAGGAAAACCACTAAACCTTCCTGCCCCAAACGGAATAAAAATCATTGCAAAACAATCGATTACCGAAATGAAATGCTTGGAAGGGACTTTAGACAGCAAAAAGGGGCGAGAGGGCTCCACATTTTGGACCTCAGTATGTAAAAGCTTGGTCTTGTGGCTGAATACATCCTTTAAGGGATCTTGCTTTCAGATGAGCAGCATCTGTCAGTTAGGGAATTGTGCCGCAATTTAGCAAAGCGATGCCTGAACACTGGAGGGCAGATGGATCTTGCAGCTTTATGGTTTTGGGGAAAAGCAGCTTGAAGACCCCCAAGGTTTGTCCCAGTACCTCTGAGGAACACAGCTCATCTAAACTGCGCAAATGAGTGCATCAGATGAGAGCACTGATTAAAACACTAGTTGTTCTTGTGGTGATTGTTCCATGAATCTCCTGCTGAACTTTATGTGTGATGCTGGTTTGTATGCTGCAGTCTTTTAGTGCTTTGATCCCAAACGCTACACAGCTTTGGAAACGTGAGTTTGTATCTGGTGTTGTGCAACTGTAAGTCCTCTTGGGTTTGAAATCACCTAGCATCGATTCAAATATCATGACTTCAGATGAATGATAAATAAGCTGATCGAGTTGACCACCACTTTAGAAAAAGACAGGACTCGAGAGGAAACATCTCCAGAGGCTTCTCCAGCTGCCTGCTCCTATTTTCAATGGTGCATAGAAACTGCAAATAATACTTAAGGCTGATACTTTTTGCAGGCACTGGAGGCGTCCCAGGAGCTGCGTTCCAGGGAGGAGAAATGCTACACTGACAGGATCCTGATGCACAGTTACAGTGGGACAAAGCTGGACAATTCCTCGCTGTTCTGTGCTCTTTCTTGGCTTTATAGGTGGTCCAGATCTACAGTTCCTGTGGCGTAATGGGAGCCATTATGATATTTTGTCATGAAGATCTTGGCACAGGTGGGGAGGCCAAAGGAAAAGGACCTCTAATACTTGCCAGCAAACTGAAGATGTTTGTACAGCTTATCACTGGAAAACAGATATTTGCTGAAGAAAGTGGGGTGTAAAATACTAATCAAAGGTCTGGTCAGGAATGCTCTCAGGTGCTTAATCAGAATAGACGTTTTAGTTGTTTTTAGTAGTTTGGTGAAGGGAGTGAATAAGTTTCTGAAACTGGGAAGAGAAAGAAAATAAGACTTCTCTGATTTGCTGTGCTCTGCCAGGCTTCTGATTTTTAATGAAATAGGAGGACTGTGCACCTTGCAAAAGCAAACCCTTCAGTGGCTCAGTTTACACAGGAAAAAAGCGGTCTGCAAGTGTGTTGGGATGACCAATACAAAGTGTCACTGTTGAGGTGTTGTTCAAGTAAGAGCAAATTGCCTTCCTGTATCACCAGGATGAATTGCTTTGGCATGGCTGGTGTGCTTATAGGATTGTGGAATAGTGACACTCCAACTTGCTTTTCTCAAGAGGCCTCCATCTCCAGCACTTATTTATAAGGAGAATCTCTCAAAAACAGAACTCAACTTCCTTTTCCTTCTTACCTCTCTCTCCTAATACTGACCTATTGCTTGATCCAGGACACAGGGAGGTGGAAGGACCCACTGTGGTCCCTCCCACAGTGACTGGGAAATGCTTTAATGTCCACGTGGAACAACATGTAATTCCCACAACTGGCTAAAGCTCACTTGAAATGTTCTTAAGATGGAGTTAGGCTGACTGGCTCTGACCACGTGGAATTGCCAATTGTACTGTGCTCTGCTAGGAAATGAAAACTAATGGAATTGATAAAATCTGGAAGGGATGTGGGATTCCACCACTGAGGGAGCATTTCCTGTTGTTTGATATCCTATTAGAGGGGAAATACAAGTTGCTGCCTGAAAAGGAATGTGGCAGATTCCATGTAGCTACTGCTGATAGACTCCAGAAAACCCCTGGCTCCTTCCCTGGGCATTTAGACAAGTGAGTTCCTGGACCCTTGCTGAAGGCTGGCTGTGCACAAGGCCCAAGTGAGTGAAAAATAATTTCTTCCACTTCCTTCCAAGCAACTGCACACTTTGTGTGTGTATCAGGACATTGTGAACTGGGTTTGGTTAGACTTTGCTGCTGATATTTACATCATGAAGTGTCCTGTTGGGTTCAGTGGGCAACTGAGGCAATGAGACTGATGGGAATTTTCCTCTGAGAGGGGCCTGAGGCTTTCAAAACCAAGGGACTGTTGGCAGGACATCCAGTGCATGGCTTCAAGGGCTTTTGTGTTTCTGGAGAGCTAATGAAAGAAATGAGCCTAGGAACAGCCCCGAGGACTCTGCCGCTTAGCTGGGTTTGATTTGCCAGAAAATAAAGTTATAAGTGTTGATCCTGGGTCCACATGTGAGGAAGTATGTTTGGTGCAGAGAGGGGACAATGAGGGCTCAGCCAGGTGATCTGGCTCGGCGTGGAGCTCGGAGATGCTGGTGGTTGTGTTCAAATCCACTTCTGGTGGCCAGCAGGGATGGGGCAATGAGTGTGCTTCCCATTAGCGTCTGTTGTTACACAAGAAGACAAATTACTTCTTTGACAAATGACATGGGTCCTCTGCCAACGACAGAAGTTTTGTTCTATGTCAAAACTGACTCATTATGCCTTTTTTTTCCCCCTCATGTGCAAAAAATTATAATTCCTGATTTTTTAGTTGCTACATGGTCATTTATAGCCCTAGGCTTTGACATGGAAGGCCAAAACCTTATTTATATAGGCCTCTTGTTTATCTTTGGCTCTTTTTGGGAGATTGTGATGGTCCAGTGAAGGGGTTTTGCCAAGATTTGTGCAGTTCAGCCCATCAGCTACGATCAAAACAGAAAGAACAGCAAGGTGAGGTAGGTCGCCTCTGAGAGAAAGTTCTTTGGACAGCCACAAGTAAAGCTGTCAGTTTTAAAAGAAGCACAAAGATCTCATGGCAGTGACATACAAAGTGAAGTCAAATACAAGTAATAGGATCTCTGCTGCTGACTGCTCTCCTCCAGCCTATTCCAAACAGGTCTTTTCCTTTCCCTAACGAGCCAGTTCGGAAGAAAAGACACTAATGAAGTGTTTTGGCATCTCTTGCATCTAATTCACTTTGGTCTTGCAGCAAAGTTCCCAAGATCCCACCTCTTTAGTGGAAAGGCCTCTCCAGGCCTGAATGTGGCAGCGAAGCATCCACCAGCATGCGAACACCTGCCCTGTCATGAGCCTTCCCACAGGCTTTAGGGGCTGAGCTTTGCTGTGGGAAGCTGAGGGTGATAGCTCAGCACCCTGTCTTGTGGCTCTTGCTGACGCAACAGGGTGGAAAAGGGGGAGGCAGCCATCATTAACCATTTTCCAAAGGTAATGCTAATCTTGGAAGGGGGGAGAAGGTGGGAGTGTTGGTCTGCAGGGCTGTCACTGGTGATTGTGCTGCCTGCCCTGCCAGCACTGGCTAACGTAGTTTGGACGAATGCAGGTCTCTCTGAGCGATTCAGGGGCTGCTGTGTCACAAAAAAGCTCCCAAGGCCTGGAATACAAGCCATGGTGTTTGTGTGCTCCTTTGTGTGTCGTCTAACCTTGGTGTGAATTGTATGTGCAGTGTTATGGCTTGTTTTGGTTTTCTGCCCCCTCCGTTGGTACCGGGATGTTGAGGATGTTGAAGTGGAGCGGGATGTTGCCAGACTGTGCTAATGTCACTTTCTCCTGCTGATTGCTGTTGAGACTTCTGACCAGCTGCTGATAGACACAAATCTGCATGATTTGTTACAATGGCTGGGCTTAATTCAGAGCAGGAATAGATCTCCAAGAATGGTTGTTTCCCCTTGTTCTTAGCAAAGAGTGTGTGTGGAGCTTCAAATGCCCGAGAGCACGTATGGCTGCTCAGCGAACAACTTCCTGTTGGGATCCATCCTCCTCGCCATTGATCCCAAATTCTGTGGCTGCTGCTACTGTGGTATGTTTCCTCCCCGCTCCACCCACTGCAGGCTGCTGCTGGTGGTCTCCAGCTCCATCCTTCCTTCATCAAAGAACCAAATGTCCATGTTGCAGATGGTGTTAATAATAACAATTGTGTCTCCAACAGTGCTAATGGCCATGAGCTTCCTTTCATCCATCGCGAATGTTTGAAATCCTCTTCGAGCACCGACCACCCCTTTTTTCAGGCAGCTCAGTGGGGTGGTTTGGGCTTGTGTCAGGAATACCAGCAGGCTTATTGATGATGAAACAAAATCCTGATGGCAGCGCCCTGCGGGTTCCCTCTTCTCACTCCTTCCTTGCTGTGGAGCAAAAGGGCAGCTATGAGGCCACTTCTGGAACTGTGGGTACAGGAGTAGCCTCTTGACCAAGTTTTCCCATTGAAGGTGAGCTCAGAAACTCATTCTCAAGTTTTGTTTGGAAAAAGAATGTGCTTCTAGGCTTTTTATGTGCTGCAGGGAAACCCCTGAAGACGAATGGAAACTTTGAAAGTGCAGCCTTTTTCAAGTGAAGGTCACATCTTGATTTAGAAACAAACTTCCATTTTCATCTTCTTTTGCTGTTCTTGTGTTTCTCTGACCTTTTCAGTGTCCCTAAAACACATCCTCTGTTTTTCCAATGTGTAAGACTGGAAGGATGGGGAAAGTTGCTGGCTCTTGCAGGAACAGCAGCAGGTTTTGAAAGGATAAAACTGCTGTGATAAAGAAGGCCAGTATAGCCTCCAAGTCCCTGGATGCTCCAGCTAAATCAGTAACTGTGACATTCCTCTGGGCCGTGTCTGACTCCGTGTGCAGCACTACGAGACCTTCCTTTGGGCAACGTTTTCATTAGGGGAAAACATGAGGTAGTTCTTGGAGTTGTCTCTTAGAAAACTGGGCCAGGAGGCAGCTGATTTAGATCTTAATTTAGGCTTTTCCTCTGCCCTGCCATGTGTCCATATGGATCATTTTCTCTCTGCTCACCTCCTGAATCATGTGTGGTTTCACAGTCTCTGATCTGCTTTGGTTTCCTCCCTTGGGCTGCTGTGGTGGGTGCAGCTGACTGGCTGTGCAGGTTTCAGGGGGTACCAAGGTAGTACCGCTGACTGAACTAGAACAACTTGAGAGTGCAATGCCCAAAACACACTGAAAAAACATTCCCTCAACCTCCTCAGCCACACAAACCCTGTTAGGATCTGATTTTCATAGTATCGTAGGCCTGCTTCAGGTTTTGTGGCACTTGTCTTATTGGAGGGGAGAGGTTTTGGAAAATTTGGTAAAAGAAACACTATTGGACTATTTCTTCAGATTTGGAAACTGCTGAAAGTTAAGCATGACAGGTCCCAGTTTTCAGGAGTTGGATTTGAAAATATTTTCAGAAAGATACCCGCTTTAGTCAGTTTAATCTGGACAGTGCATTGCATTAAATGTGTATTTTCTTTATGCCCCTTTTTATTTTTACTTGAAAAATAGGTTTCAAATGAGGATATGTCTTCTGAATGTCAGTGGTAGATGCCAGCCTGATTCAAACCATACAACTCATTCTATTTACGGGAAAAGCAGTAGTAATGTATTCAGTATTCCTTGCTGACCCCGAAACTTAATGCAATCAGTAAATATTCTGGCCAAGGTCATTTCTGCAGTGAGTTGAGTTAAGCCAAGTCTCCTTGGAGAAGAGTGGGAGGGGAGGTGGCCAAAGGCAGAGCCCAGGATGGGTTAGAGCCCAGTGTTCAGGGCCATTCAGAGCAATCCTTCTCTCCTTTCGTGAGGGCAGGGATGCTCCTTGCAATCCAGAATGGCATCCTGCAGTGAACCGCATCTTTCTCCATGAGCTTCTAGCTTTGTCCTTTTACCTTCAATGTTCACATCCAGCACACAGGGCTCGAACCTACGGGCCAAACCACCAGGCAGTGTAAGGGCTTCCTGGGACTCCAGGCTGGCTGTTCCAAAAAGCAAATGACCCTGATTTGGACTTTCTCCAAGCCTTCCCCTTGTTGCTCGAAAGCCTCTATTCCAGCCAACTGAGCGACAGTTCAGTCCCACCCCTTCTCCCTCAAGCCCTGCTCTGGTCCCCAAAAACTCGGGTCTGTCAGATCAGATCCAGTGCACATCCTGCATCCTGAATGGAGCCTTGCTGCTCCTGGCATTTCTGGCAGAAGGAGTTCTGGACTGGTGTGTGAACAGTCACCCAAATTTTACTGCTACTGAAGAAGGGATGCTCCAAGAGCTGCATCATGAGCAAAGATTTCACAGCGAGGATGTGGAGTTTTCAGAGCCAGATGGCAAAGATTGCGAATCTCTGCAGGGTTTGCCTGGGAGGGGGAATAATGGAGACATTCCTGTTAACTCTCTTGGATATAAAGCTTCAATAGAAGAAATAGTGCTGTTTCTCTGCCTGCTCCCACATCTTATCGTGGGCATTGACTCTGCTCATGCTCAAGTTTTTTGGAGTTTTTAATGGGTTTTGTGGTCCCTTAAAATCCTCCATTCTGACTCTTCCAATCACCTATTCCAGTTTTTTTTGTGCTCCCCAAAACTCCTCCAGTCTTGCCCTTCCTGTTACCCACTACTGTTGGTTTAGCTTTCCTTTGTGTGAGTCAGGAAGGGGGCTACACTTCCACAGCAACATTCCTGTTTCCTTCCCAGCTTCCCCCAGAGGATGCTGGGAGATGAACGTCAACTTTCCCACCTGAATATCTGGGGCTTTCCTTCTCTTTCTGTCTTTGGGGATCCCTACAACAGGCCCCTTGATCAGCCCCTTTTTAATGCACACGAAGCCCCATCAGCTCTCTCAGCAATGGCTTTTGCATGAAGGCATTACAGTGACAGGATGGCAGTCTGTTTAGACCTTTATTTTATTATGTCTTACAAAATCTCTGATAACTTAAAAACGGACAATCTCTGACTGCATTGTGAAACTGCATAAATTCAGCACTTAATGAATTGTAATTAGTGGCATCATAATGGGCTCCATATGCTAGTAAGTCATTTAGGAAGGAATACAGTTGTTTGCCATTCTGCACAGCTCTGACAAATTAGGATTCAAACCATACAAGCCTCTGCCTTTCACAGCTCTCTTCCCAGTCTGTTTGTCAGGAGTGGACTCGTCTGCAAGGATGTTTCCATGCTGCCTCTTTGTGTGTGAGAGGGTCAGGGCTGTGCCTTCCTGGCCCTGCGTGCAGGAGGCTCCGACCGTCCCGAGGCTTGGATAAAGGAGTGCTCAGGCTATATGTTACCTTCTGTATTTCAGCACATCCTGCCCTTGGAAAGGAACTGCTTCCCAGGGAGGGAAGTGTTGTCTAATAGATCTGCTTGCCATGCCTGAAGGTGCTGTATAAATGACAAAAAGACATATGTTTGTATAATCTTCATTACTTTTAACACAGCTCAATATAATTTCACAAAATGTTTCATTTATTTTTATTTCAAAGATTGTGACAGTTAGGATTTTGAAGTGCAAGTTGCCATCTGCAATCAATTTATGATGTCTCCCTAGTGCAATTGTGGAAAAAAAAAAAAAAAAGAAGGGAAAAAAAGAGAGAATTATTTGGAGTAAAAAGCATTGAAAAACAAGTAGAGTGGAGTAATAGCACATCTGTTTTCGTAAGAAATCATGGAACCTGGACTTTTTTCAGTGTGGTATTTTACTACCACATGGCTTTAATCCTACATCTGGGCCTGTTGTTTTATGAAATATTTCCCACAGATGATGTCAATTATAATTTTTGTCCCGCTCGTCAATTTACGGACTTTTGGAATAAGACAAAATGAAACAACCAGAAAAAGAACAACTTATGTGGTCTACTCTCTGACAAAATTATAGCTGTGTGATACACTTCTAAAATCAATAACTCTGTTAATGATTAGCAGAAAACATTGCTTGGTTTATGAGCAGAGATGTGGCCCACACTCGCCAGATGTTTGGCTCCGAGTTGCATTCTTGTTTGCTGTGTATTTACCAGCAGATGTTCAGCAGTTTATTTAATACCTCTTGTATGAGCCAGTAGTAGGGCTAAGGCTGTGTGACATTTATAAGCCATCTGCCAGCACTACAGGTGGAATGCTTTCATGATTGCTCTCTTTTTTCCAGTGATGATCTATCAGTGAAATCATAGATAAGTCTTTATGGATTTATATGGCTGTTAGGAAATAGAATTCTTATCTTTGTAGGAAGATGCATACCTCAGCAGATGCCTCTTCAGCTGGTCTTTAATTATGGTTCTTATACTTAACCTGCAGTGCTCTATGAAAAGATCTGGAGAAGCTCTCCTCCTCAGAGATACTCCAGCTGTTTTTTAGGTTTAGACCCTGATTCAGGTATGAATGTTCTGAAGGCCTAGGCTCATTGGAGTCAGAATCTCTCTGCAGTTGGCCTTTGAAGGCAAAGGAAAGATCCAGCTTGTGTTCCCAACTCTCCCCGAGCTGAGGAGTACTGGAGTTTAGGGTTTACGATGAACTAGACTCAAATTGTTTCAATGCAAGGGCATGCACAAATTCCAGTGCTGGTTTGAGTTGGAAATGCTCACGGGGTCTGATCCAAATCCTATTGAAGTGAAAGACTTTCTCTGACCTCAGTGGGCTTTGGATCAGGTCCATGGAAAAATGTTTCTGTGAGAAGAATGCATTTGCTGTGGCCCTGATTCAGCAAGGTATTTGAGCATGCACAGTGTTTCAGCATGTGCACGGTGCTGCTGGCACACCCGTGGGAGTTGTTGTGGAAAGGCTTGTGTTGCTCCTTGAATGGCCATCAAGAGCCCCCATCCTGTCCAAGCTGGGCAAAGATCCTTCTCTCTGATGGGAGGAGGGTCGAAGTGTTTAGCCCCCATGCTCTGCAGAACTTCAGAAACCTGCTCTTTGTAAAGGCAACCCGTGCACAAAGGTTGTATTCCTGGCTCAGGGCTATCCTGACTGGTTCCCCAGCAGCACAGCTGGGATGGTTCATGGGGTATTGTCCTGCTTTTAATGGCATATTGCACTGGACTGTGCTCCAGGATGGTCCCATGGGAGAGACGGTCAAAGGGCTGTGGTTATAACTGCAGATACATAAGAGATCTGAGGCTGGAGCTACCAGTAAACTGCAGAATCGTAGCACAAAATCCATGAGCACGTGAATTTAATTTCTGGATTGTGCACGAGTGTCCTTTGGGTGTGTACATGCTCCTCCTGAGCGTTTGCCACCCAGTTTGCCACTGGGGCATAAGGAACCACTTTGGTAGGGAGTTAAGAACATGTTTATTGCTCTGGTAGAGGAAGATAGTGGAAGTGCACTGAGGAATACGGGCAACAGGCAGAAATAGAGCAGGCACCCCAAAGGATACGGGGATGGGAACAGCCAGGGGTGTTACCTCTGGCTGGGGAGGTGCTGCAGGGCTGGCTGAACTGGGTGCCTTTCTTTGGCTTTGCCCTCTTGTGCCAGCCCTGCTCAACCTTACATCAGTCGCATTGAAAATTCAAGTACTGCTTTTCAATGAAGTTTAGTAGCTCAGTAATATTAGAAACCACCTGCTGGAGGTGGGAAGAATGTGCTCTGTGAAAATAATGCTAAAAGATTTCCTTACTTTTTCTTATGAAAAGTGGCAGCTCTGTCACTTAATTGGTTTCCACTGTAGTGAAGATAAAAACTTGATGGAAATTCCAACCTGTGGTCTCCTGTGGTGCAGTTTTGTGGCAAGTGTGACCTCTGAGTGTGTACCACAGTTTATACCAGCACTGCTTTTGCCTCTCTACGACACACAAGACTTGCAAGAGAGCCCAGTCATTGTGTTCCTTCCTGAGGAAGGATTCAGAGTGCTGATTTCTAGGGAAACTCTCAAAAATAAGCCTGAGCTTTTAGATCTCAGCTTATTTAGCTGTTAAAGCTGAAATGGAAGTGCCTTGAGTGTCCTGTAGGGATTTCCATGTGAAAGGCTGCTGGGCTGGTTCTGGTTTGTTGAGGTGTAGAATGAGCTCTAATAGCTGGTCAAAGTCAGCCTGCTTCAGCCTGGGGTGAAGGTGAGGTTTCCTAACAGTGATGTAACTCAGCCCTGGAACAAATTAAGAAATGCAAAAAAAAGAATTAAAAAATTGTTTTATCAGCACTTAAGACTGAGATTGAGGACTCAATTCAGTTTCTTACAGATAGAACATCTCCAAGGCACTTAAATCCCAAGGTCACTGAGAGATCTGGTCTGAAATAGGATTGCTGGTACTTGTGTCCTTCTGGAGGAGCAGGTGGATGAGATCCCACCCCCTGCCCTTTCCCCAGCATCCAAAGCAGCCCCAAATATCTCCAGGCAACGGAAGAAAATCCACCATGTCTGCATGAAGGATTCTGGTGCTGTTATCCTGCTGCAGCGAGGAATTGTGGAGGATGTGGTAGGATTCATTCCCTTCTTAGGGAGAACAGGAAGATCCTTACTGGTTTCAGTGCGTTCCTAACCCTTTTGAAATGGAAAACTGTAACCAAATCTTGTGTTTCAGGGTTTCAGCCTGCAGGTCTTGGGAAGGATTTATTGTTTGCTTTCCTCTGAGGCACCAGATTTTTCCCAGCTGGAGACATGACACTGGAGGTTGGCCAGTGCTTGGACGTGGTACTTAAAATCCTCTTTGCAGAGGACTGGCTGGTCAAACTGATTTGATGACGAGATTCAGGAAGCAGTTTTGTTGTGCCTCACTTGGTAAGGCCCAGAACCATCCCAAGCATTTTGGTCAGAGAGGCAAAGCAGAGAGAGCAGCAGGATGTGGCAGCTTAAAGGAAGCAGCTGAGCTTGCAGACAGAAAGTCTCGGTGGTGGACAGAACTTCAGGGAGAGATGCTCCAATTCCACCCAACCATGAGTTCAGTCAGGGGTCTGCCAGCCCTCTCAGCTCTCTGCCCTTAGGCAGGACTCTAAGCTGGGCTTCAATTAGACTCCAGGGCACGGTTTGTGGCACTAAAATGAACAGCTCACAGAGGGCATCGCCCCCAGCCAGCCTTTCAGCTCTTGGATGGCCAGTGTTACACTGGCTGGTTTTCCTGCTGCTCCATAAATGCTTGTTCCTTTTCTTCTCTGGGGACCACACCTCTTGTAACTTGCCATGCAGTGGCACAAAGAGGCTTTTCAAACGTGTCAAATTCATCTTTTAGATCCCAAAGTAACCCCGGGGTGCTCTGAGTTCTGCTGGCAGCTTTGTGTGCCCCAGGGTAGAGCAAGGCTGGTGTTTCCTTCCATCAAAAAGCCAATGGTCAGTAACTCTCCCAGGCACCAACCCCCTGCCTTGTGAGGTGCCTCTCCCCTGCCCAGATCTCCTGGCACTGCCCAGTCCACGCTGGTCGGTGTGGAATCCTGCAGGATCAGCATGTCCACTTTAAAAGCTCAGAGGAATGAAGTGCCCAGCTCTTTGAGAAGGCTGTGGAAGTCTGACTGCTGCAGCTAAGTGCACTCAGCGTGGATGGGAATCTGGAATAATGCTCACCAGCAGGAGCTGCTCAACCAGCTGAAACAAAAGAGCTGGCCCGAAACTGCCTGTTGACAGAAATCACAGGTTTTCAATTAAGCTTACCTTGAAAAGGGCCTTGCTTTCCAGGGAAACCTTTTTCTTGAAACCTTTCTTGAAATCCAAACTGTTTCCATCTGCATTAGCTGAAGGAAGGGGTGGTGTGGGGACTTGGTGGGATTCTGCAGCCTCACGTCCCCATCCATTTCTCTGGTGTTTGTCCCACCAGGAATTGGGAAATGTGACTTTGGTGATGCAGCAGCTTTCATCTGGAGAAAGGGAAATCAGCTGTATCATGGGGCATGAAGGGAAGGGACAGTAAGAGATCTGGAATTCCATCTCCCAGGACACCATGCAGTAGCATTTCCTAATGGAAATATTTTGGGTTTTGGTTGAAATATTTTGGTATTTGGGTTTCAGCCAAAACGCTGAAATGTTTCCTTTGAAAAATCGAGAGGAAAACTGGTTTGTATTTCCATTGAAGTTTTGCCCAGGAAAAATAAAGCACTTTCCAACCAGCTCTACAGAAGATCACAAAAATCATTTCTTTTTTGTTATTATTGTTATTTTTTGACCATTTAAGCAGCTGTTAGAGGATTAAGATGGATGCTACAGGCAAGAAAAATAATTGAAAAGGCAGTCCATCAAAAAACAATGAGGGCCAAATTTATTTAGACCAGTGTTTCAGCTGTGTCAGTGAACTGTGTGTATAAATGTGCCTCCTAAGCAGGAGGTTCTGCTGTGGCAAGAGTAGAAGGTGCAGAAGAGGATTCTTTGAGGGTAAAGGTTTACAAAGAGCTTATCTTTGGGGTACTTGGGTGGAACTGTAGTTATATAACCAGCTCTTCCTTTTTGTCCCAGCCACAGGGGCACTTGTCACTGGTGCAGCATGACTGGAGCTGGGCAATATTCTGTGGCCACTGTTCCAAGAGTGAGGCCAGAATGTAGGAGCCAGGGATAGTTGCTTTTTGTGCCACCACTGATGGAGGAAAGGAAGGGCAAGGAGCTGGAGACACAGTATCCTGGTCCCACAGGTTGGCACTAACAGAGGCCAACGTGCCCAGAGAAGCTCAGGTTATGCACCTTGAAGTGCATGCACAACCTATTGGGCACCTGGGACTTGGTGTGGGTAATGCCAGAACATCTACAGAACCTGTATTTCGGAATCTGCCTGGAAAACACTCTGCAAATACTCAAAGGATGTGCAGGAACTCAGCCACTCTTAGCACAGAAGGTTAAGATAGCTGAAATCAAACAATTTACGGTGATTTACCCTCTAAGGAGCCTTGTTTGTCTGCTCTGCCAACCATCTGGTATGATCTTTCCTGTAACTGCTGCAAATGCATTAAGTGCCAGGTATATCCTAACAACCTGTGCTATGGGTCTGCTGTAGGAATTCAGCTCATGATATCACAAAGAGCACGGTAATGCAGTTGTGGGTTGGAAATTCAAGCCCTGCCCGGACTCTGTATCATACAATGGTTTGGGTTGGAAGGGACCTTAAAGATCATCCGGTTCCACCCCCTGCCATGGGCAGGGACACCTTCCACTATCCCAGGCTGCTCCCAGTCCCATCCAGCCTGGCCTTGGACACTTCCAGGGATGGGGCAGCCACAGCTTCTCTGGGCACCCTTAGAAAAGCAACTTGCCAGGCACAACTAATTGCAGTTGGTGGTAAAGTTCTTGCAAGGGAGATAATTGCAGTAAAAGGCATCAGACTTCCCCTCTGATCATTTAGAAATGGCACTGAACATGCAAGTGTTTGCAGCAGCAGCAACTGAGCCCAGTTTCAGGAGCTTCTCCATCAGTGCTGTGCCTTCAAAGCATGGAACACAGGATAGTCACCCGTGGTGACATGTGATACTGCAAGTGAACTTCTGCTCCTATGAGTGACTCAGTGCCACAGGGAGGAGAGTTTTTATTGAAAAAGCTTTACTGCTAAGGGCAGGCACTGCTCCAGATGCCTCTGAGACATTCTTTAAACAGAATTCATCATTCACCTCTTGGAATTAATTTGTGGATGAAAATGTAATTATAGCAATGCATTTGTAACGTTTTGTTCTTTTCCCATTAGGACATGAGGAAAATGTAGGGTCAGTCCTAAGTGGGTACTGCAGCCTCAGCTGGGTCCTGGCTCCTCTGGGACAGTGCTTTGTGCTTCAAACCCGAGTGGAGCATGGCTGTGTTGCTGTCTGCATGCAGACACACAGCAGTGCCAGCGTGAGCCATGGCAGCCTGAGCAAATGGGGTGACTTGTGCACTGGCTGGGATCTTTCTTCTTGCTCCCATTGCCTTCTTACTGCTTAGGATCACCGAAAGTGCCTTTTTGCTTTTAGTCTTTTTTGGCTCCCCCTTGCTGATGAACATCAAGCTGTTTGTGATTGCCCTCCTTGCCTTCCCTGGACACTGTGCTCTTAGAAGGGTGGTGGGACAGCTGATGTTATAAAAGATAGCAGGGTGCCTTAAATCACCCTTTGGGTAACTGTCAGGGAAGACAAAAAGCCCCTTCAGTATCCCTGTTAAAGGTCAGTATTTAGCCAATTACATCTGTGGTTCTTACCATTTTTCTCGCTGTTTTATCCAGTCTTCCAGCAATTTACTCTGTGTTTCTGAACGGATTTTCTTTTCTCCTGCTTGCCCTTCCTGAATACAGACAATGTTAATTTTCCAGTCATATGAGTTATTTCATTACATGTTATGCCAGCTAACCTATAATTTTGATTATATACTGATGCTCTCAGTTCCTCCTTTTCGTTTCCCATCCTGCTTGCCTGAACATGCAGACATCAGCAAACTGACCCTCCACTTCCCTTTCTGTCCCTTGTATAACCCTGTTATCACTACCCACATTCCCTTCCCCAGGGCTGGGCTTTCTTCCAGGTCACCACGTTCTCCCTGGTTGCCCTGACATTACTTCAGCAGCCAGGCATAACCCCAATCCAGGCAATCTCTTCTCAGAAACACTCAGTGAACTGTCTTTGTCTGGTAGTTCTTTCCACCCATGTGCTTTGGGAGGCACCGAAGAGTTGGAGAAAGGAAACAGAATTGAGGAATGAGCCAGAAAGCTGAAGAAAAAAATCACTGGGGTGGGTGGGGAAACTCTTAAGTCTGTGTTAGGCAGGGTTTGTGATTTGTTGGTGAGCTGCTGTATTTAGGCTGAGTTATTGGAGTGCCACAGTGAACCATTACCTCTGTCTGCTCACAGGTCCAGGAGGTTTTATGGTCTGTCTTGCTCCGAAATTATTGGGAGTGACAGAGAACCCCTTGAAATGGAGCATTTGCTGGAGGAGAGGTAGCACTAATGACATGGGTGGTCTGGGCATTACTACAGTGACTTTGAGTCATTTTAATTTTCCCTTTTATATCTACCTGTGTGGCCCTACAGGAAGGAGAATAACGAGGGAAGCACTCATTAAATGTGGAAAAGGGATCTAGTTACCCACTTTCAGGTGAGTCGACGTGCATAGATCCTATATGGAAAAGTCAATGTATAAAGGAAGGGGAAAATATGTTAAATGTGAAAGTTTCAAAGTCTGCAAGCCTTGCACCTGCCTTGTAGTGTGACATGTGACAGGCAAAGAGGGGAAAATTGGCTGAATTATGCCAATAAAACGCTTAAAACCAAAAAGAGTAGTGAGAATTTGTACACATCAGCAATCCTTGTAGCAAACCTGAGGGGGGAATGGGGCCTTTTGGAAGCAAGGGTTTTCCATGGATCAAATACGTACCTGACCTCTGCTACCGTGGTGGAGAAACTGGGGATGGTGCTGCTGACATTCCTCTCTCTGGGCATGGGAGTGCCAGTGTCTCGCTTTGCTGTTGATGTGAGATGGGGAGCAGAGATGTGACACGTCCAGGCTGAGGTGTGCAGGTGTCAGAAGAGCCCTGCCCCATTCCCACCCTTCTGTTCCCTGTCTGCCCAGGGTGGTTCTGGGCTCGGATCACTCACCATGGCCTGTTTGTTGCCTGACTCAACAGCCCCTCCAAAGCTGTCCCTGTCACCCACATGTGTTTCACTCATGCCAGGACCTGCTGCTGCTGAAGTGAAGATATAAGATACTTCACAGGTATGGGTGTAATCAGTATGCCACATCTCCCATATGATACATATTCCACTCCATATGCCATTTCCCTGTGTTTTTCCCATACCTACATTTTATGAGTCCACCTGCAGCATGTGTCCCTTTTCAAGCTCCTCTTTCCCTCCGTGGTGCAGGCTCAGGCACCCTCTGTGAAGACCAGGCTGGCTCCAGTTTCTATTATGTGGCTCTTTCAGCAGGGAAATGCAGCAGCAGGTAACACAATAAGCAAACACGTGGTAGGAAAATTGTCCAGTGCACAAAGGAGATCCTGGATGACATGAAACAAATGGCCCCAAGTAGCTTTCAAAAGGGTTTCATGCATCTCAGGCTGTTTAGCTGTTTTATGTTTCCTGTCTGGAATGGAGAGAGAGACAGGGCAAGAGAGCCGGGGCCTTGTTTATGCTCATGTGTTTATTGTTTCAGAGCCATTTAAGGAGGAGGATATGACAGGTTTTCAAGGGGACAAGGTATGACTCAAATCCAGGTGCAGCTTATTTTCCATGAAACACATCACTTGCCTATTAGACACAGATTTACCGGCGGCCAAAACAGATCGGGGCCAAGTTGGCATTCTCCTTCCCATAAATGAATGGCATCCCAGCCTGTTATTGTTATTGTACAAATATAGCAGGTGTTGCTGATGTCTGCTTGATAACCTGCTGTTTAAGGGGGATTATTTAACTTTTACGTACAGATAAGTGGGCTGCTAAACCAAATTCATCCCAGGTGTAACACCAACAGTTTTTTTTGCTTCCTAAGCTAGATTCTTATCCTAAATCTTATTTATTACAACTGGACAGATGTTACTGTGTTCTTCCTAAAAGAATGGATTTGGAGGTGTGTTTGCTTCGAGGAGTTAGGCTTTTTTATAAAATCTTTTTATTTTTCCTCCTCCAGTCCTTTGAAAGATAGATATTGTGCTGTGGACGTGCCAGGAATCGAGGTCACAAATGGGCTTTCTGCACCGTCTAAAGGAAAAGGAAGCTTATGGGAAGAACTTGGAGGAATTAATTTGAATCCTAAATACGTTTTAAAAATCACTGTCCTTTGAGAGATTAGATTAACATGGCCTGTTTTAAAGAGCACCCAAGCTACTGTAATGTTTTAAAGCAGAAGTTAATGAAGAACTGCCTGCAGACCTCACTGATTTTTAATTTTTTTTGGGGGGGTTGTAGGGGAGAATCAAACAAACACTTTTATTAGATCCTGGTAGTTAAATACAAGGGAATGGTGTTTGCAGGTAGCCTGCCAGCACTGGGTGCTGCGTGCAGCACAGCAGATAAGATCTGCTGCACAGTTTGAAGATATTTGAACACTCCCCACATTTTTGCATGTTTCCAAAGAGAGAAATACCACAGACCTGAGGTTACGGGTGTCTGTGCTGGGTTGGATGGGAGGGAGCAGATTCATCCAGCCACCCCATGGCACTGAATCATTATTTCCAGAAACGTTCCCTCCTGAGTCAGGCCGTAATTTGGGGGTATCCACAAGCCCGTGCCTGTAGGTGGGTATATCTCATGGAAATAGAACTCTGCCTGCACCACTGTGCAGTGACCCTTTAGGAGCTCAGGAGTTAATGTTGCTCCAGTGGGCCTTTGCTTAGGCTAAAAACTGCCCCCCAGTTGCTCTGGGGATGGGCACAGCCTGACTAACTTACCCTTTGATGATCTGAATCGTGGTAATGGGTTTACCCTTCTTTCAGGCTCCCTCTCTGACATGGTTCTGTGAAAGCAGAGTGCAGCAGAGCCCACCACGGTGTTCCTGGCTTGCGTCTCTTGGTTTGGTTCTGACTGTGAGCACTGGTCTTTCCCGTAAAAGTGTTTTGGAAGGGGTTTTTTTGAAAGTGGGAGGGCCATGTCTTTCAGTGCAGCTTGGAGAGTGAAGATACCCCACTCCTGCCAGCGGCTAAATCAGTTCTGTTGTTCTACGAGCTTTAAAACATGAGCATAAGGGAGACTTGATTGGTTTGTTCTTGAGGGTTATTTGTTGCTCTGTGGTGACCCCTCATGCTGGATGCTGTATTTCCGAGACAGGTTTTTGGACTCCAGAGCTTTATAAGCTCAGTAGAAAAGCCAACACTATGTTGGAGAACACCTTGGTTTATAAAGGTGCAGAAGTCTTGGGGTGCAAAGCAAGTGGCTCGTGGGTGACACAGAGAAGCTGTGGCAGAAACAGGGACTATCTGGGTTTAGAAATGAGAGGAAATGCAGTGTTTGACTCAAAGCATGAAACCTGTGATGACTTATGCTCTGAGGCAATAGTAGTCATTGATAGAACATGGTTTCTCTGGTGGGCTTCTAATGGGTCAACAAAAAATAGGATGCCAGCAAGAGCCTGAGGGCAAGTGTATCCAGTTATGCTAGATATGCAAACATAAACCCACTCAATGAAGCAGAAACTTTTCATTTATTTATTTAAATTTATTGGTTTGATGGTGGTTTGGGAGGGGGGGTTGTGTGTGGTTTTTATTTGTTTTCATTTATTCCCAAGCAGCCCCTAAGATACCTGATCCTAACACCTTTGTTTCGTGTAAGGGTTTGTTGCACTGTGCCCCTTTCAGGATCCTTTCAGGGGAGCAACGTATGGCTTTGGATTTTACTGTGTGCCAAATGACTAACTGGGTTTTTAAAATTTGTCTCTTATCTCTTTCTTATCCCACTGTGTCCCTGCCATTGTTTAATCCCTTTAGGACAGCAAAGAGTGAAGGGGAAAGGATTTGGGTGGCTGCCCTGCTCTCTTAGCTTGCTCTCGGTGTGCTCTTTAAGACCAGCAGTTCAAGCTCTGCCTTTGTAACGGGACTGGGAGATGTGTGTGTTCCTGGAGGGATCTTGAGCTGCTCCCAAATGGGAGCTCCCCACCCAGAGGCAGCTCTGGTGGTGACATTTGCAGCTGTGCAGAAGAGCTGCCTCCGGGCCCAGACACCCAACAAACGCTGCTTGGATTGAAGCATAACCAAGTGGGTTGGGTGGCACTGTGAAATGCCTTGGCCATTCAGCTCTGGCAAGCTGCTTTCTTCCCCTGGGTGACTAATTTGTCTGTTTTCCACTAGTCTCCCTGCAAATTTATAATGGCTTCACAAATCTCTTTGTTGCTTCCTACTGCTAAGCCAATTAGACTTGTCTTAACTCTTCTCCCTTATCCTTTTGTGCCCTCCTTGTCACTGGCCATACGTGCACTCACTTATCCAAAGACTGAGGTATCAAGGCAGATTTTGGGGGCCCTGTTTACTTGGTAAAGGCAGGTGTATAAACTAAACCCATCTTTTTCTTCCCTGAGTCATTCTTTGAGGTCTACAACTCCCAGCTGTTGTCCTCTTCTGTGCCTTTAATCCAGTTGCTGCTTGCTCTGGGAGCTGCCTTTGTCAGACAGGGCTTTTTGTTTGCCTGAACTCAGTGTTCGTGTTGCAAAATATGCCTCCTTGAGACACATACTGTGCAGATGGCAAATAATGGCTGTGTCCAGCCAGGGAGGAAATCCATTTGTCACTGTTTCATCATCAGGCCCCATTGTGTTGCCATCAGACAGCCCCATTCATCAAGACAAGTTCCAAAGTGCTGGTGTTTACCAGGGATACTGCACAAATCCCACCTTTTTCGTTACAAATCCTCCCTCTGTGGTTTTTAGCATTGTTCTTTACTTCTGTCACAAGGTTGTCTAGAAAAGACTACCTGAGGTCAGCAGCCTGTTTGCAGGTGATGTTTGGTCCCTGAATGGGTTGCTGGCAACAGGGGAACAATCTGGGCTCTTTTCCTTCCAGCAGGGGCAGGGCTTGGCGCTGGGTTGGGTACAGAAGTGTTTTTGGGGACGCCAGATGAGTCTGACACAAGGCTTTGCTCTTGCAAGCTTTGCTTGTTTTGATTTGAGGCTCTTTGAGCCAGACTGCCACCACGGATGGGGTAGCAATGAGAAGTTGCCTGCCACGGGAAGGCTCAAAAAGACTAAGAACTGGTTGAAACAAAAGGTGTTACTGAGATGGCAACGGCAGTCATAGAAGCTAGATCAGGTATTAATAAAAATTGAGTAAGCACTTAGAAGGCATTCAGTTTTGGGTGACCTGAAGAATGCAGGTAGAGGAGGGGCTGGAGAGCCCACGCACCAAGGCAGAAGGTGCTGGGGTGGGAGGGTGTGTCTGGCTAGGGAAGCAAGGATCAGTGGGAGACAGAGGGTTGTCCAGGGACTCTGGGGTGGGGACTGCCTTGGGGGCACTGAAGGAAGGGGGTCTGGCCAGGGTGTTTGGTGGGGGAGTGTTCCTGACAGGCGGATGCTGTTAATCACAACAACGTGGAGCAGGGGTCTATTTTTCCTTTCCCCCTCTCCTCTCTCTCCCCAGCACGTGGATCAGGTACTGTACGAGGGCTGGGTGGCTGGAACTCAGTGAGGAGAGGCTGCCTTAGGGGAGCCGAGGATATGGCCCAGGGAGACTTAATTAGGGAACCTGCAAAGGAGTGTCCTGCACACCCAGGAATCGCGGGAAGGGTTGGTGTTGCACCAGGAAGCTGACAGCCCCACAGTGCACCACAATTGAGGCTTTAAAATATGTAACAGCATTTTGATGCCATCAAAGCCCCGCTGCCACACAAGGCAGTGTTTAGGAAAAGATCCTGCTCTTCACCCTGCAATCACGATGTGGGGATTGGCAAGAAGGAAGTCAGCAATAGCTATTTACTGCTCTCCTGCAGCTGTGGGCTTAGAACTGAGGTCCCTCATTAAGGAGAAGCAGGGCTAACCACGGAGCACACCACAGTGCCTTCAAATGGCTTTCATACTGCGGAACTCTGGGCTTTGGTTACTCCACAGAGTGGGGCTTCTTCCCCTTCAAAACCAGATTGGCACATTCAGAAATAATTATCTGGAGATTAAAAAAAGAAAAGCTGTCTTGATGCACCAGGAGATCTAAAGAGCTTTTTCATGGAAAGCGTTTCAAATGAAAACTAAACCAAGCCTGCTCTATATGGGAGATCCTGACACCAGCCCCATGTTTGTCATGGCCTGGGAGTGATTGTTAGCAAAGGAGCTGGGCATGCTGCACAAAGGAGATCACAGTGTGTGTAAATCTGCATACCCTAATTGACTATCTGGGGAACGTGATCTTCGGCTGTAAAACCCCTTTTGACAAAACAATAAAGTTAAAAAGGAATGTCCCATCATTATGTGCCTTAAATGTCACAGGAACTGCAGTAAGTGCATCTTGGCAGAGGCGAGCCTACATCATTAGTTCCTCTCCTGGTTGCTTTTAGGTTTTTTGTTCCACATGGCCTGACTTGACAGGACAACAAATAGGCCTTTGCATCTGTACACATTTATTAGTGGGTTTTATCGTTGGACATCAAGGAAATTGAGTCTCATCTAAAGGTTTATGGCTGTACACATCTGTGGATTTTACTACCCTCCCTTTCAAACAAACAAACAACAGCAGCAGAAAATTATTTTGGGAAAGTACAGTTTAAGATTTAATAATCATTTGGTGTTCTGAGAAGTCCTTGGCTGTTTGTCCAAATATTTGCTGGATGTTTGTTGGTTGAGCACTTTAGTTTTTGGGGTGGGGGTTGGTAGGGAGCCGTGGAGGGGGGGGCAGGCTTGGTTCTGCTTTGCATGAAAAGGTGATTTTGTGTAATCACAGCCTTCCTCTGCTCCCAGCAGAGCTGGATTTTGTTGGATCTTATCTAGGGACACTTGTGTTTGGGAAGAACCACCTCTGTACATACAGCAACCCCACCTCTGACTGATAACAGAGGACTCCTGGGAGGTCGGGCTAGGGGATACCACTGCCCTGAGCTGCTTTTGCCAGTGTCTGTTAATAAATGAGATTTCAGCATGTTTCATTTCAGCTGGTTGGTGAAAGAGGCTGAAATGTGGCCCAGATACAGCAAGGCCTACACAGGCTGCAAGGCTCCCTCATTTCGATTGCTGCTGAAATTAGTGGGCTAAAGGATTTGTCCCAGATCTCCTCCACCAGGAACTTCACACCTGGCTGCCATCTGAGCTGTCACATTTGAGGAGAACCAAGTTCCAAATCAGAATCCTGAAGCAAATCTTGGAAGCAGGAGCTGGGTGTGAAATGACATGGTGCACCCTAAGATTGCAAACCAACAATTTTGAAAGAATTGCTGCCAGCTTTTTCTAAATGCTGGTTTTATGCATAAACTGAAGAACGACAGGTTACATGCCAACACTGAAATGTTTTGCTGATTGTAATTTGAGGTTTGTGCCTCCTGGTGTGTTTCATGGGAAGAAACTGTCCAAGGTGAAAATTGAGGCCTCGAGTCAATGGAGCCTGTTTTGAGGGATTCTGCTTTGTTCATGAATATTTTAATAGCTCACATAAGGGAGGCCTGGAAGTTGATCTTTTAACTTAGCTTTTTTAGGCTGGGGAGCTGGATAGAGGGGGATTTCTGCCTAATAGGAGATTCTTAACTATCACTAAGGATGCAGTTTCATGAAGACACCTTCAACCTACTTAATTGCAATTTGGAAGCATTTCAGGTACGATTCAGTTTTGATATGGAGAGCCTGACTGGTATAAAAAGTCTGAAAAGATGGCGCTTTGTTATTCCTTGCCGTTTAGGGAGGAAGCATGGCACTCAGCCGAGCTTGGAGATTGATTTGACTCTGATTGCTGCTCCCTCCACTTTGAGGCAGACTTCCACACACCAGCTCATGGGGGAAATGCCTGGAGAAAGAGCTGGGCTGCTGGACCATGTGGTTCCTGCCTGAGGAGAGGACTCTCCTCGCTTCCAGCTCTGCTCGTGGGGCCCAGGGGAGGCCAAAAGCCATGTGTGGAGTGGCTCCTGTGCAGCTGCCCCGAGGCTGTGGCACGGCCTGGAGCAGGAGCAGGGTCTCCCTCCAGCTCTTCCAACCCCCCATGCTGTGGCCTGGCCTCAGGATTGCACGCTCCTTCTTCTGTTCAAGTGGTGGTGACTGAAAAAAGAGAAAACTGGGGAGGAATGAAACAGAGGAACTCGTAGCTAAGCAGCTCTCGGGCCCAACAGGGAGCCCCAAGAGCAAGTGCTCAGGACAGAGGGGGAGCCCCACTGCTGCCTGTGCTGAGCTCTTGCAGCCAGCTCACGGAGCAGGTATGTCGAGGCAGAGCTTATGAACAGTTGCTTGCTTGCCAGAATAAATGTATGTTTTCCCTGTACCACACAGTGCAAGTGAAACTGCCACCGAGGTGAAGAAAGCCTGTGGCAGTCCCTCTTCCCAGCCCTTTGTAAACTTTGGAATGAGTTCCCAATGGGAATTGTTTCTCCTCTCTGCAGTGGGCTACTTCTTGGCCAGCTCCAAGAAGGCCCAGAAAATATTGCACCCATATGGACCTTGCTTTTTCTTTTTTTTTTTAACATTCTCATTAAGTTTATAAAACCCACAAATTTAGACCATCTGTCCTATAAATGTTTCTAAACTACAGCAAGATGAAAAAGCTGTTCTAGCTTTTTGATATAAGCGGTCAGCAAACCAAACACAAAGCCAGAGCAAAGCAAATATTTTCTTGTCATACATGCTTCCCAACCGTGACGGATGAACTGTTAGTTCTGATGTGTGTTTGGATCCAAAGTTTGGAGAGAAATGCCTCCTAGATATGTGCACTTAGCACCAAACCAGCTTGATATGAAGAATTCTTGTTGGGGAGGGGGAAACAGAGGGAAAGTTGCACCACATGCTGCCCATGGACCGTATTAAAGAAGCTGTTTCTTCAATTATTCATCTTCCAGCTACCCTGCTGACTGCTCTAACAAAGCCATCCCAAGCATGGACTGTGTCAGCCCATTCCCAGGGTAAGGTGTTCACGCTCCTATTCAACCCACCTGTCTCTTGGATGTTAATCCAGGCATATTTATTGCCTCCCTGTGAAACTCCAGCGTGGGTTTGGAGCAGGATGATGAAGAGAGGCTGTTGCAGTGCTTGGCTGACAGGTGGGATTAGGCCCAGGTCCTTGTCTGCAGGCACACCCAACAGCAACCCATTTATTGTGAAAAGACTCGGGAAAGCAAGTGTTAGAGAGTGGAAATCTCACTTGAAATGCCTTTTCCTGGTGTTTCCATGGACACGGCAAATTCCCCCCTAAACCCTTTTTGGAATGAGAAGGCACTGTTTGAATTGTACACCCTGCTTTGGTATTTACAGCCAGGGAGGGAAAAAATAAATCAGTTCTGGCTGTGTCCAGTGGCATTTGGAACTTCCTTTGCTGCTGGCACGTTACTGCTTTGAGGGCTGGGTCCTCAGCCCCGTCCTGATGGAGCCCCAGACCTGCCTTAGTGGTGTGCGAGGAGCATGTACAGAGTGGCCTGAGGGGCAGAGGGGACACTCAGTGCACCTGGGAAGGCAGGTGGGATCATCCTCTCTGTTTTGGGCACGAGGAGCAAACTGGTGGCTCAGCTGTGCAAACTGTGAGCTGGTCCTTGTGCCAGCAGTGCTGTTTGGGGTCACTGAATTCCGCCTCCAGGTATTTTTTGGGCAGATATCCACAGCTGATGCAGTCCCCTGGGCTCCCTTTATCACCAACAGCAGCTCTAGGCAGTACTTAAGCACAGTTCATTTGACTTGTTTTAGTTCTCTGCCCTGGAGGTAAATGTGAGTGAGAAGTTACGTTCTCTGCTGTAGGTGTTGGAGCATTGAGGTAAACAGCTTGGAGATGCCTACACTGGGGCTGAGGGATCCATCCTTAGTCTGCCTTTGGGTGTAAAACTTACCTAGAAAAATGAAATGTGCCTCTTCTTTTTTAAAAATCTATTTATCTTCTTGGATTAGAGGGGTGGAGCACCTCTCCTGTGAGGAATTGGGATTGTTCAGCCTGGAGAAGAGACAGCTTAGGGGTGACTTAATTGCAACCTTCTGGTACCTGAAGGGAGCCAACAAGAAATATGGAGAGGGACTTTTTACAAGAACACAGAGTGGCAGGACAAGGGGGAATTGAGTCAAACTCAGAGAGCAGGTTTAGATGAGATATTAGGAGGAAATCCTTCCCTGGGAGGGTGGGCTGGCCCTGGATCCCTGGAAGTGTCCAAGGCCAGGCTAGACAGGGCTTGGAGCACCCTGGAATGGTGGGAGGTGTCCTCATTCAAACAGGCTCAAAGCTGAGCTGGGCTCAGCACTGCCATCACTGCCTGACTCTGGGACGGTATTTAAGTTCCTCCATCTGTGTTTGCAAAGGGGTTTTTTAAATGCAAAATCTCAGAATTCTGGTTTGAAGCAAAAATGACTTGGAATTGAACTCTTTGGGCTGAACAGGAATGATTTTTTTACTTGGTAGGAGTTATGCTGGTCTGGCCTTCTGATTTCTGTAGCTTTCTGTGCGTGTTTTCTGGTCTTTTGTAAGAACTGGTAAGATGTTCTTTTTTTCTGTTCTTTTGTAAGAACGTCATCAGGTTACAATTGTGGGTTTAAAAAGATATAATTATAGAAATAAATATATATAATTACATATATAAAATGATGCATATATGTAACTTAAACAATTGTAAATTAATGTACCTATATAGGAGAATTTACATGCGCAAATGTGCTCACACACTGGACAAAGATCTGAATTCACTGCTGAATTGCCTCATTAACCTGCCAGGCTCAGCAGCTGATCATCAGCTCTTGATAAATCAAGTTTAACTAAATAAAAATTCTGGAATACTCCCGAAGTGGAAGAGGAGGATTTAAAAGAAATGCTTTGGACCTAAAAAAAAAATTATAAAAATGAAAACCCACCACAAAGAGAGCATTTTGCAAAAGACTTGGAGAAACCATTAACTCTGCCCCTTTTCTCCTGGCTCCCCCCAAAAGCTGAAGTACAAACTGTCAGTGTTCTCCTCAGAGGTTTGCAGGAGTTCAGCCTGTGTCAGGCTGGTTGCTGAAACTTTCTCTGTTCATTCCTTCACAAAAAACCAGCGGGAAGTTTTGCCTTTCAGTTCTGTCCAGCTTTATGGCCTCGCTGTGATTTCCCCCTGCCCCAGAGCACAGGCAGCACTTGGCCAGCTGAAAGGGTGTCTGAACCTGAGGCACAGCCATCTTGGGGGGGTCAGGTGAGAGAGGTGTTGCCATGTTCATTGTAGCCAGACTCCTCTGCAGAGATGCCTCTGGTTTAAACCCCGGGGTCACATCCCTGGTGCTCTGGGGACCCTCCTTGGGACTTGGGTGCCTTGCAGGGCTCTGGCAGAAGAGGGCTGGAAGGCAGGAGGAGCAGAGGTGTGTGCTCTCTGATGGATTAGAAATAGGAATTTGGGGGGGTTGGTTGTCAGTGGTGTCAGCCAGTCCCTTTGCCAGCAATGCCCAGGAGCTGGTGCTGCATTTCTAGTGCACTGACATCCTCCTTCCACCAAGCTGCCTTTCATTTTTCACAGTGTGTTTCTTCAAACAAGTAGAAAATGAATGTATTTTACTGTGTGGGAGAAGTACCCTCCCTTCAAACAACCTGGATGACCAGGTAGGCTAATACTGTTGGAGCAGGGAAGCGTGAAGAATCAGCTTGAGGAGCTGGATCCAGCTGTTGCCCTGTCCATCACATTTCTGTGCCTGCAACTGATTCAGTTCATTGCATGTCCCTGGGGCCAGATATTAATGTTTGTATTCTGCAGATTCTTATCGTAACTCCTCTGCCTCCTGGTGTGCTGCAGTGGGAAGGATGCTTTCTACTCTGTGTGCTGTCTACATCTGCTTCACTTCCCCCTGGGACATTTAGGTGTCCCTAACCCCAGTCACTCATGGCTGCTGAGTTTGGATTTCTCTGCCCATGGTGTGCAGCAAAATATGTCTGCATCCATGCAAATAGAGCAGAGACTTGCTCTCACTTGCTCCTCACCTCTGTTGTGACAGAGTTATGCTAAAAAGATTTCTGTTTGAATAGTTGTTCTCCTTTTGTGAAATGCAGTAAGAGATCCAGGTGTTTGAGGTCCTGTTTCAGGTGCCATCTGAAAACAAACCTGAACTTAATAGGAAAGGTTATACTGTCATATTCAAATATATATTAGTTAATCCACGTGGCTGAATTTATGACTTTATTTGCTGCGTATCACAGCAGCATTGGACTACTTTGCTCACAAATCAGTGGCTCTGGCAAAGTCTATGGGTGCTCCGTGGGCTCTGATGCCAAGTTATTTCCTCATCATGGGCAAAACTCTGTTGGAATTATGTGCTGTCTTTAGTTACAATTCTGTCCTTGCCTGTGCTGCAAAATGGGGATGGGAAGATAGAATCCTGCAGCTCATTCCCTGTGATCTTTGGACCTCCAGGTCCTTCAGCCATCAGGTGCTGCATCCTTGTACAAATTCTAACTTCTATAGTAGCATTTTGGCTCAGGGATCACAGCAACAGCACTTGCTAATAGTTTGGGTGCTTGGATTTGTCTGTTGTGTCCTTTACCTGTCATTTCAGGTGAACAAACTGCAGAGGGATATATTTTTGAAGGTATACTCTAGAGCACATTGTTCCAAGTATTGCTATTCCTAAGGAGAAACAATGCAAACCTTTATTTTAGGATCCTTTCTGAACACTCTCTCCATAACACTTCTGTCAGCAGAGGATCTCTGCTACTGGATTTATTTCCAGCCATTCCTGTCCCCAGTGCACGAGCATCACCTCAGTTGCCAAACACAGGAACTGCTCCCGAGCCCACAGAAATCACCAGGAAACATTTCTGTGAACTTCAGTAACATTTCCGTCAGCCTTGTCCTTCAGAGAGGCTGGTTTGTTCTCCTTCCTCCCAAAAACAAATCGGGTGCCTGCTGCCTGCAGCACGGATAGTTCTCCTGTCTGAGACTTCTCCTAGAGGCACCCACTGCTGGCTGCTCTGTCCTCCAGCTAAGAGGTTCTTCTGCCAGATTGGTTAGAGCTGCAGTGTTTGCTTTGGGACATCCTTGTGTGCATTTAGGAAGTGGGGATTTCTCTGTCATATGTCAAAAGGCAGCCATGAACTGACACTGTTGCATGTGGGTTTAAAAAGGCAAAAATTATTGGTGTGCAAGTTTTCTGTGGACAGAATAACATCGTTTCACTTATTTCATGTTATTTACAGTGGGCAGGATAAGCAGAGTTGTGAATAAATGTAGTTTTTAAACTGTTTTGCTAGACCACAAACTTAGCAAATCTCTGACTTCAATATGGGTTTTCAGCTGTAGAGAAATTGTGGATAGTGGGTTTGGACAAGTTACCCCCGTAAGAGCATTTCCTATGAGGAATATTGCACCTCTTAAGCTGAGTACTCCTCATGCCTTTGCATGTCAGCAGGGAGAGGAACCAGGTTGTGATGTGAGTGAGGTTCACAGAGAGGTTAATAACCTCGTAATTAGCACTGGTTGGGAGATAAGCAAATCAGCACTCCAATATGCAAAGAGGGTGGGGAAACGCCTGTCGGATGTTCAGGTTGCTGTTAGCAGGGCTGCTTTCTTTCCTCTTTTGATGAGGAGCAGCTGGGGCTTAGACTGGGTAAGGAGAGCCAACACCTCTTGTTCAGAAATCACCAAAGATTGCTGGGTTTGTGCAGGCTGTGTCCTGAAAAATATTGTTTATCTTAATTTGGAGATGCCTTTTTAAAAGAGAACTTCTTTGTCTAATTGAAGTATCAAAACAGTATTTTCTGGGGTTTTTTTCATTTCTCCCCTTGTATGGCTTTACTTCTTTCCTTTTCTGCCCACAGGTTGGTCTTCATATTTTTTTTAACTACCTAAAATGTAAAAGCACAGTGGAAAAAAAAATTAAAAAGGAAAAAAAATTATGAAAGCGGAAAATCGGAAAAAAAATTCTTGGGGGAGGAGAGGAGCAAAAGAATGAAGTAAAATGGCAAAACAATATAGAAGAAAAAAGAATTTTTAAAAGCCTGTCACTTAAAACACTTGCTGATTTTTCCACTAACTCTAATTCCAGTTCATGTTTCGCCCAGAAAATATGAAATCTTGCCTGTCAGCGTATGGGCTGTTTCAGTGTTTTCAGTGTTTTTGTGCTTTGCTGACTCTGCCATGTCCCCTTGAGATTCACTGATTTGTGTTCTGTTAGTGGTGTTGCTTTGTTGTTATTTTGGGGTTTAAGCAATGCTGTGCTCGTGTGAAATAAATTCCTAGGCCAGCACTGACCCTCTCTGCTGAGCACTGTTGGAGGTGAACCAAACTGAGGTAGTGTTTTGCTTCCCTGTGCCAGAGCAGGGACTGTAACGTTCCCTCTGATTTTATTCAGGGCTCAGCGGCCACACACTGCCCATGCAGGTCTTGTCTCCTGTAAGGCTGGAAAGGTCACCATAAACCATTGGTATTTTATTTAGGATTGCTAAAATCCAGGTGAGTTCCCTCCCAGCTCAGGGAGTGCCCCTGTGCAGCCCAGCAGGAAGGTGGGACCTGTCAGAGCTCAGGGTAAGAGCTCCTCAGCTGGGTCTTGCGTTGGGGTTAAGAGTTAAACTTTGGGGTGCTTGCTGTCCTGCAGTCACTGGGGTGCAGCTCTGGAGAGGGGAACTGTGGGAGTACAACTAACCCAATACTGGAGATGGAGACAGTCGAAGAGACAGAAAAACAAGAAACATACCCGTCAAGAGAGCTCGCTTGGGATCGAGGGCAGACCCGAAATAGACTGACGAGTTTTTCAAAATTTTGCTAGAATGGTTAACAGTTGTATGCGTTAGAACAGGAATAATTACGTTTGTATTGTTCGAATGTTCTTATTGGCTAGTCCGCCATAGTTACGCTTCTGTGATTGGTTGCCGTTTCCCCTGTTCCCATTGGCCAGCCTGTGGTGCAGTGCAGATGCACCATATATGGCTGGCCCCTCCTCAGTCTCTCCTTATTGGTTGTAGCCTGTCCCCCTATTTTCCTTATTTGGTGCAGACCGCCTTGACTCCTCCCTAGACCACGCCCTGTTTCCAGACCTTTCTAACCGGACCCTACAAAAACCCCTCACCCTGTTCAATGAACAGCCATTTTATTCCTCACCCTGCACAGAGTGGTCCTTGCCACGCACCCCGCAGGTCTGCGTCAAATGGCGCCCGGAACGTGAGGGCGTTAGGGAGAGATCTGATTTTCAGATCCTCACTTCTGTCCCTCCGGGCCACAATCAAGACACTGAGGTTCGTCTTGACCCGACAGATCCCTCCACGGCAAGAGTCACCTGGAACCCCAGCCACGGAGAAGAGCTCCTGGTGCGTTCCCCTTCGCACCCCCGGCGACGGAGGATGGTTCCGAAGTGAGGATTCCCCGTGACCGGCAGAAGTTCCTCGAGAGGTGAGGCTTTGGAGAGCCGATCTCCCTCCCTAAAATATCCCGGGCCCTCCCCCCAAAGCCCAGTTTTTCCCCCACAGTTCACGTTACGCCAGTCATGGGTTTCGCTCAATCAAAGGCGGCTTCAAAAAATGACAACTAAAATTCTACCTAAGAGCTAACGCCCATCCAGTTCAAAAAGATTCATTAAAAACTCTCGCTAAATGGATGGCTGCACGAAAGATTGCCGTACAGCTCCCGTTAACATAGGAGGCGTGGGACTATTTGGGTTGTGCTTTATGGGGCGCCTCTGAATGGCATTTCGACAGAAAAGCGGCAAAAGCGCTTCCCGCTTGGTCCTTAATTTTAACCATCCTGGATAAAGACTCAAGTTCAGACTCGTCAGCGATGAATTCCCCTCAGAATCCGCGTCGTGGAACCGCGGGAGAGAAGGGTAAGGCGAGGGACAGAACTGCGCCACAAAATGGCGGCGGGAGCCCTCACAGGGACAGCGCTGAGTCAGCCACACAGGGGACGTCACCAGGGCCGGGGGGGCGAAATCCCTCCCATGGGGCAACAGCAGGGTCACTGGGGACAGGAAGGGCATGTCCGGGGGCAGACCTGCTCAAAGGAAGAGGATAAAACAAACAGGGCAAGGGTGACCAGCCTTTTGAATGGTGTGAGTTCATTTGAGGTTCCTGTGGGGTGACACCAGCTGAAGGGCTTGCCCATGGGCACCTTTTGGGCGTATCTGAACAGAGTCATCCTCTCTGTCATGCAAAATTGGGCACTGGGGAAGAGACATTTGCAGCACTGAAGATCTAGCCAGGACTACAACATCACCTGTTGTAGTCTTTAGGAACTATATCAAAAGGTGAGCTTCATGTCCATCACTTCAGAGTCCCGTTCTGATAACAGAAATCTGAATTAGAGCCTGTTAACCTTAAAAACAGGTTGATTTTTGCCTTGTGTGCATATTATGTGGGCTTGTTATTTTTCAGATTAGCCACGGGGATTTGTGTTCTTAAAACAAAACCATAGAACTGAAATAATCCCAACTGTTGTGAGCAGTGATTGAGGATAATATGCTGATTGAAACATCAGTGTTGTGTCCTATAACCAGTACTGAAGTCCTTTTTTTGTCTATTGCAAAGCCTGTAGTTTGTGCAACCCCTGTCAGTGGAGCTGTGCTAATTTATGTCAGCTGGTCCAATATTTTTACTGATGATTTCTGCCTCGGCCAAACATATATATAATATTGTTTTTCCCAGAAGGTTGGCTGAATGCTCTAACAGTCATTATTGGCTAACACTGGGCTTAGCCAAGTAGGACTAGGATTTCTTTCAGTAGTGGAAACATCGATCATTAGGGTGAAACAGATTGTATTTTGCTGAAAGAAAAGCTCCTTCTGTTTATTTGTAGGGCATAAACATCCCGTGGGTCTGTTCAGAGTTACAACAGTGTAAATCCATTAGAGCTGAGTGGAGACCTAAGCCCATTATTTTTCAATGAGTGATATTCACCTGTTTGCCTAAATGATGCCAGGTGGACAGAAGCAGCTTTTAGAACAAATTTAAACTCCTCATAAACAGAGCTTTAAGTTCCCTCTGACTTTGTCCTGCAGCCTTGAGGACGAGGGGAACACCTGTACCTCTGTGGTGAAGCTACAGAGCAGGTGAAGGAAAACTCACTTGTCCTTTTCCTTGCTGTATTGAACAGATTTGCTGTTCGTGAGGCCACAGATCAGCTGAGGGCGAATTAAGTTACACCCAGTTTGGAACAGTTAATACTTTCTAACATTTGAAACTCCAAGCTTGGCCCTGTTCTGCCAGCCAAGCAAACAAACGCCCTCAACTTCAGCTGGTGAGTTGCCCTCTGACCCCTCCAGGCAATGCTTTTTTGCACCAGTTTGATCACATCATGCACAAACTGGTATGGGTTTGGCCACGGTCCCATAAAGCAGGATCTGCAGCAGACAAGAAGCCTGGAAGCAGCAGGATTTGCTGGGATGTGGATGGTGAGGAATGGATAAAGGGTGCAGAAAAGTCACAGAAGGAGAAGCTGGGCCAGGTAAAGAAGATCTCAGTCCTAAATTCTTGTGGGGGTACAGAGGAGCAAGGGAAGGTGGTTATGAGAGTTCCTCTGCCTGTTGATTAGATATTTCAGAACAGCATCTGGCTGCAGTCTGGTATCAGCATTCTGCTTTTGCAGGGGCTCAGTGTGCCTTGTTCTTTAAAGTGCCAGATACTCAGCTCACAGTGAGGTCTTCAGCTTTAGTTTGAGTGAACTGAAGTGTCTGTAAAAATAATTCGGGAGAAAGAATGCACAAATGCTTCCTGGCTGAGACAGAAACAGGTCCAACCATTTCCAGGTCTGCAGAAGTCTGACAGGACTAAATAATAGAGTCCTAAAAAGACAGCAAGCTGTTTCATTACATCTTAGTTCCAGGTTTATGAGCAGAGGTTCCAAGGTAAACTCACACATTCCTTGCAGATGTGCAGACAGGTAGTTAGAGTCTTCTCTAGAAATTGCACACAGTGAGGTTTGGGTCAAGCCATGTTTTACCAGCTTTCTAAGTCAATATTTGAGCATCTCACCTTTGCTGTCTGTTTGAAAATCAAATGGAAAATCAAAATGCAAAATCCAGTCCATGCTGTCACGTGAAGGTCACCCACTCATGCTCAGGAAAGCTCTCCATTTATGATCTCCTTCCTGTGTAATCCTTGGTTTGGCAGATTTCAGGTGGCTGGAGCTCTACTCTTTTTCCATGTGCTCTCGTTCCTTTAATCTGGATTTTTTGGGGGTTTACATGTGCAGTTATTGGAAGTGGAACAGAGAGGGATGCCTCAGAACACTCCCTGTTGGACTAATAGTTTGTCAGCTTCTCGTGCCACAGCCACAAAGGAAGGTATTTCACAGGGGAAATTCAGTGCTGATGTACAAGGCAGATCCTTTTCCCCGTCCTCCTCTACACGTCTGCTGCACTCTGGTACTGTGGGTGAGGTGTACAGGATGTGCTGCTGTTGGGAAAAGCTGGCAGCTGCTTCTCTGCACCTGCCCAGGACTGCTGCCTCTCTGAGGCTCAGAGGAGCCAAAAAAGCAGGCATGAGCAGCCAGCCACCAACCACATCCCTTTAGTTAGGCTCGTGGTTCTCTTTTAGCCCAGGACACAGTGAGATTTTGCCAGTGCCAGGGCATCCTCGTTCAACCCACTGGGGGAGCTTTCAGAACATGTTTTGTTCCAGCCATTGTCAGAAGGTGCCATTACCAGATGTAAATCTCCAGTCAGGCAAACCAGTTTGCAACTGGTCTGTAATAAAGCACATTTGACCACCTCTGATATCTTCAGATGAAACTACATAGCCATTCTTCATTCTCCTTGGCAGCAGGGTATCAGTACCATACTGTTCTGTAGCAGTGCTCAAACCCCTTGGTGTCCACAGGGAGGATTTTTATGGCTGCTGTGACTCTGTCAGCAGTGCTGACACCAGTCCCAGCAAGCCAGGAGTCTCCATGAGGACTGCACAGCACTCAGGTTTACAGGCAAGAGTGGGTAAAGGCTGAGCAAGGGAAACCACCATCTCCCTGTGCACTGATCTGATTTCTGTGCTCTAACTCCAGAGCGTGCAGCTGATGATTGCCCATCACACCTGCAAGGTGTCCTCTACCAGGAGCCTGGGCAGCCCGTGCCACCTTGCCATGGCACATGGATTTGTCTGGAAGCCCCTGCCTTGCTTCTCTTGAGGCTTCTCATACCCAAGCTTTCCATAATAAATGTCTTGCTGTAAATTCTTGGCTGGCCAGAGAAGTTTGGCTAATCCTAACTTCTGGATGCTTATCAAAACAAAAGCTTGAATTTCATCCACCGTGAATCCTAGTCTATTTTTAATGCTGCTGTTTGGAACCATGGCCCCATGTGCTCTTAATAAAATCGTGGAAACAACATGCAGCAACTTTGTAAACAAACTGAAAATGTATTATTTTTTATTTTAGCGAGCCAACTTATTTGTAAATAATCCACCCCAGATGTTGGTCATGACATAAATTCCCACTATTAATATCTTTTTATATGGCCTTGGACAACTCACAAGTCGGTGCCTCGGTTCCTCAGCCAAGAAAAGGTGTGGTAGCTTCTGGGGACATTAATGCTTCAGGAGCAAGGGTTATTTAAATGACTAAGAGACAGCATTTGTTCTTAGACCACAGTGATGAATACTGGAACTAGAAGGTCTTAAAAGCACATTTCTAATACTGACAGAAATGGCAATTTTTTAGGACTTGTTGCAAAGGAATGGCACAATCCAGTCTGTGTGTTTATATTTTTAGTTTATATTTTGGATAATGCTGCTTGTAGTTGTGTTGAAGTCACTGGCCAAATGGTTAGGGCAGAGCTCTCAGGTTGGCCTTTCTAGAAAGAAACTTGAGGTTCACCTGTTTAGAGTATTTCCAGGATGTGATTTTGGTTTAAGGCTGGGATTTTCTGGAGCTGAAGTGAAGATGCTGAGTGAGAATTGTAAAGAGACTTGGTTATCCTCCTGGTTGGCAGATCCCACTCCATGCTGTGACTTCTGCTCCACTCCCAGGTGGGATCCCTAAGGCCCAAAGTTGGGCACAGTTCAAACCCCCTGTTCTCACTGATCCCCACACAAAGCAGCCGTACACCTGCAGCTCTGTTCCAACCCGACCTTTCTGGTTACCCCTGCCAAAAAACAGAGCTGAAATTCAGAAGAAGCTGGTATGGTTTAGAAAACAACGGTGGTGGCTCATTTCTCCTTCATTATTGCCACATCTGAGGGCTGAGTGCGAAAGAAGAGGAAGCAAAGCCGAGGGGCAGGTGGAAGTGGAAGGGGTAAGATTTAGCAGTGTGCACTGTGGAGCAGCTCACAAGCAACTTCTTCTGCCTGAACTAAGCATCCTTTTTGATAGGGAGGACATTTTCCCTCATATAGTCTGTGGCCTTTTTCCCCTTTAAAACAATGTGCAGTTTATTGACAGACTTCATAATCCTTCCATGATATTTCCTGGGAACAAGAAAAGCAACTTTTCCTAAGCACTTCTAGGCTGCCATGCTTTTAAGCCTTATTTGAAGTGTCTTTCCAGTTGGATTTTCCCTTTTTTGGGGTGGTGGTGGGAGAAGGGGGAATGGGACACGATATTGCTTCAAGCTCAGGATGGGTTTTCTAGCAGTGGTACTAGATTGATTGATTGATACCTGGGAACATGGAATGGTTGCCACTGGCCCAGGTTGCCCTTGGGTATAAACTGAGTGCTGAAAATTGTCTCTATTTTGCAAACCTGCACGGGCCCCGGTTTATGATGCAGCCTGTCCAACCTGCAGGTAGCTTCATGTTTTCAAAACCAGGTCCTTGTTGGATGTGTCGTACTTCAGCCTTAAGTGGAAGCTGGATTCACATTAGGTCTGTTCAGGGGTCTGGGCTGCAACTTTTTTCTCTGTCAAGTATCCAGCCACGTATTGCTCTGGAGAGACTGGGTTTGCCATCATTGAACTCCCTGCTCCGGGACTGAAAGCACTCGGTGCTTTTGGTGCACTTTGTGCCTCAGGCACACAGGAAAATGTGAAATGAGTGAGGTCTGCATTAGAGACCATCCAGCAATTCAGCACAGGAGTGGGCTTGTTTGAGTCAGCTGGAGAGTTAGAGCCGAGTTCAGGGAGAACAGAATGGGCTGGCTTATCCCATGGACTGGCCCCTTCCCTGAGGAGGGAAGTGTTCACCAAGTACTAACATACTTGTGTATTTGATTTAATTTTTTTAGTGTAATTTGCAGACTTTACCACACTCTGTATCCCAGCGTTTTCAGGAAATCCAGCCTTTTATTCCAAAACAAAAATGTAGAAAAACTTCCCCCTTGCCCTCACTTATTTCCACCACCAACCCACCCCCGCTCAGTTTGGGCAAACAAAAACATTCAGGTAAAACTTTCCAAATGAGCTTTGTGACCTGAGGGGGGAAATGTAATTACTCTGCTCAAGAAAAATAGACATTTCCCTGTAATTAAAAATCCAATTTTCCGTGAGGGCGAGGGGAAGGGAAGTTCAGCATCTCTAGTCGTGTGCTTGAAGTGAGTGGGGCAAATTGCACAGATGGCAGATCTGTGAGTGAACAGGCAGAGGCAGAATGTTCACACCTGGTAGGCTGCACATGCAGGGCTGCTTTGTAGCACCCCTTAGAGATGTTATTATTTGGCTTTTTCCTTCTTTCATTGTGGAATTTTCCCCCTTTTCCTTTCCTACTCCTCTGTATATAATTTAGAAAATAATGTGAGAAAGGCAGAGAAGGGAAGTGCAGCTTAAACTTCATTCTTTTTGAACCAGCTTTTTATTTGATGTGGAAACTTTCAGAATGAAAGACTCTCAGCCCTGTGATGGAGATGTATATTGGCCACCTGTAGCTGTGCCAGTCCAGCATCTTGCTGCCTTAGTGGTCTGCCTGGCGTGAGGTAAAGTTCCAAGTGATTTAGAGGGGTGAATTTGGCTCTGGAATTTCAGAGTACAGAGTCAGGTGAACGAGGGAGGGAAGTGACCCCAAGATGCAGGGAACAAGCACGGCTTCCCTCCGTCCCGCTGCGTGCTCACGGCGAAGGCCTGGCTCAAGGGGAAGAGCAAGGACACAAAGAAGGTTCTGTGGCTTTCACAGGGCTTGTCCTCTGTCAGGGTGGGTTTGTTGCTCGCTGCTGTGAAGGCCCATTTCATGGGACACTTCACAGACTCAATGCAGCCCATCAGCAGATGGGTGCTATGTGCAGCAGGCCTGGGAGAGGGCAGGCATTTGTTCTGCTGGCCCGACACTGTGCCGAGCAGGAGAGGCTGCGGCACACCCTGAGTTCTGTGCAGCCACTCGGAGCTCACTCTGTAGATACGGTCGGTGCTCAGCTCTGAGTCAAACCTGGCGGGGATTTTTGGGTCCTGCCGACACTCAGGCCACGACTCATTCGTAAACATCAGGTGCTAAAGTTCAGCGATGAAACTCCATCAGTGCCAAGGCTTAAATTAACCCCTGTTCGTTTATTTTGTCCTGCTCATCTGAATGGGTATAAAAGCCCTGGCAAATGCACCATTTTAGCATTTGCAGATAATGTTTGTTTAAAATACTTAAAGGAGCAGCTCCACAGGGGAGGCTTTCCTGTGGAAAATAAACAGCTGCCCATTTGATAACCATTAGTGCAGAGAAACTTAAACATGAGAGGCTGAGGCAGTGCCAGGGGGCCGTGCCATGAGTCTGGCAGGCATTTTGCCTGGGTTTGGGAGTCAACCTCAGGTTTTCCTGGGTCAGCCCCGAGAGATCTGACTGACACAACATAGGGATGCTCTAGGAGAAGTAATTTGGGCCACTGTCAGACACCGATCAGGGCTGGGGTGTTACAGGGGCTCACTCTGAGCCTTTTTGTGAGGGCTGCCTTCTGTGCTCTCTGTAGCCTTAAAGGCCAGGGGTGCTTTTTCATACTGACTGTGACTGGGAAATATTAAAAGGGACAAGAGCTGTGACCAGAATGTGTCCAGGACGTTCCTCCAGCCAGAGGAACAGTGCAAAGAATGGCCAGTGGTGTTACCCGGCCTGCTGTGCCATGGCTGATCCACAAGGGGATCACTTGGCTGTGCTTTGAACTAATTTTTCAATTACTGTTATTATTTTATCTAGCCCTGTATCGGTACCTTCTCTCCAGTTTTCACTGACTGAAGCATGTGATAAGCAAAATGTGTACAATACAGCTTTTTCTCCCTGCATCATCTGCTTTCATTTCTAATTGCTCAGAGATCCTCTCAGTATGTTTTATCTTGCTGGGTTTATTTTTTACTTTCCCTTGTTCAGTAGGAGCATGATATCATTTAGAACCTTTAGGAACTGCTGTAATATAAATACCAATAAACAGATATGTGGAAAAAGAACAAGACTGACCTACAAATGGGCCCAGTTTGAAGCTCATGTGGTTTGCTGTCCGTGTTCTGTGATCATGCTCCTCTGCTGTCCCAGCTCTTGGGTCAGATCTGCTTTAGACTTTTGCATGTGACAAATGTAATGGTTCCTTTTTGCAAAATACTTTTGTGGTGCTCTAGAAGGAGCTTGTGCAGACAGTGCCACTATCTAAATACTCTCTCACTTACCTTGCAGAGGGAACTGATCTGTTATTTTGCTGGTTTAACTTGTTTCTTCTCCAGGAGGATTTACTTGTCTTGTGTTCTTGGCACAGCTTTTTATTCCTGACTTCTCCTAAATGTAGATAGTGCTGTCCAGCTTTATGTTCAGGAAGCCAGACCCCAGCTGACTGCAGATAGTCAAGGGACTATATTCTTATTTAGTGAATTAACTGATGATCCGGTCTCAGCCAGGTTTAAATACTTTGCTATAAGTGGCTTATCAGAGATTAAATAACTGAGTAGTAACAGGCTAAGGAGGAAAGTCTGCATACCCCTGAACTTTAGTCCTCTGTTTCTGTCACTCAGCAACATAGCCTGTCTTAAAGGGAGGATAAAATTGCTCTGTCTGCAGAGCCAACTCCTAGAAATGGGGTTCTCAGGCAATATTTCCTGGTATGTGTGTGTATGGAAAGCCAGCAGGGAAAACTCTGCCCACATTTACACACATGCAGCCCGAGTTTGCAGTTAACTGAGGGCAAAATGCTGTCCTGGGTACACAAATGTGTTAGAAAACATGTGCGTTTTATAAGGCTCGTACTACTGGTTTTCAGCATGGTTTTATTTAATGAAAGTTACCATGATATATGGTAATTATTTGTGCAGTTAGGAGTCTTCGTTGACGTAAGCATGCAGTCATGAACCTACTTCCAGCACATGGTTTTAATTTCTTCTTTGTTACTTTCATGATTTGACACTCTCAGCCAAATAAAATATTTTTCGAGCATTGATTAATGAACATTCCCTGATTTATAACAAGACTGATTTATAGAGCATTAATAAAGAATAACAAAGGTTAGCCTGAGATGACTCAGGCTTGCATTTCTGGTAGCTCCCTAATGTGGCAGGTGGTAGAAGATAGCGAAAACATTGCAAGACAAAAAGGCACAGCAGAATTCCAGATTGGTTCCACAGGAATCCAGGAATGGGAGAACTCTTGCTGTGTTTGCTTGTATTTGTGCAGCCCTGTCTTTGAGATGAGTGCAGCAGGTCTGGAGCAAGCTGCTATGGAAAGAGCAGTTCTCATTCTTTTCATGCTGTTTTCTAGTCCCTTGGCTACCTGGAATTTAATACTATTTTCTGTCCTAATAATGTAATTGCACTTCAGGAAAAAAGAAAGGATTACAACAGAATGGAAAAGAAACGCCAGCTCGGGTGACACAAATAAAATACCCTTTAAGGCAGAGTAATAACCATGTGAATGACATTATATGATAATTCACACTGCAGTTCTGCTATCTGAGCATCTCATCAGGTCCAGTATGCACAAATCTATGAGTTTGGCTCTTTTCCTCCTGCAGCAGTCAGGGTTTGCCTTGAATTTTGCTGCGTGGAGCCTGGGGCAGGTGAGCAGCTCCATTTATTTGCATTGCAGGTTTAGTGGACTGGAATGTTGTGGGCTTCCTCCATGTGCCTCCTGGTTCCTTCATCCTGACTTGGTGAAACCAGCCCAATCTCAGTCCAGCACTGTGTCCAGCAAAGATGAAATGGCTGAGATTTTGGGGTTGTTTCTCCCTGTTTGCTGTGCTCTGTGCAGGCTCCAGCCAGCTCCTTAGCTGTGCACATTTTCTCTACTGTCTGTAGGCTCCTGTTTAAACTCTCTCCCTTTTGCAGCCTCACTTTCTTGCTTCTCTCATTGGGGCACAAATCTCAAGCAATTTGTGCTTTGTCTCTTACCACCAGACTGAAAATATCATTAGAGGTTTCTGCTGGGGTAGCACTTCTCTAACTTAGTGTCATGCTGCTTCTCCCGTTTCAAACTATGCAGAGGCAAGGCACGCTTTTATTTGTTTTGGACAAAAAAATACATTGTACAAAATATTGGAGTTTCAGCTCTTAGCAGATGCTTTGGACAAGTTTTAGACCAATCAGTTCTCTGTGTTGGCTCAGTTATGGGGGGAAAAACTATCCAAGTATCCCCCAGCTTTCTTATGGCTACAGGGAAGATCTAGCCATGAGCTGCCTGCCTCTTTGGGGCAGCAGGTGCTCTCTCCACGTCAGCCTGGACCTTCCAGAGCCCTGTGGGAACAGGGATTCATTCTGTGGCTCAGCACTAAGGCTGGTCTCTCTGTGGTGGCACAACTCTTGGGTCCTGGCCATCAGAAAGATGTTCCCCTTTTGAGTTGCTGTGATTTCCATAGAAACCTTTGGAGGTGGACAATCAAATGGCAGGGAGGAATGGGGAGATCAAAGAGGACGTGTTTGGGTCTTTGCTGGAACGTTTATATCTAACTACATTTGTAAATCAAAGCCACGAAGGCCCTGTTTAGGTTCTGAATGCTCAAAAGGGTCAATAGCAGGGTGGGACGAGGCTGTTTTTAGGGACTGGACCCTGAAGTGGCTTTGCAATGGTATTCCTTAGACAGCAGCTGTGTCTCTGCAGAGCCTGGGTAGCTCAGGGAGGTAACTCATGTCAGCTGCTGACCTTGGAGCCACAGTAGCTTCTGTCCTCCAGAGATGGCAGGGCTGTGTCCCCCAGCCCAGCGTGTGGGGGACATGCCAAGCCACAGCACTGCACGTGGCTGCAGCTCCAGTGCTGGGCTCCAAGGGATTTGTAGCACTGCTTGTTGGAACAAGCATTGCAGTTGGCAGCACAGTAGAACACCTCCTTTTCATCTGAAATGGCAAAACTTTGCAGGAAGGGGCTGTTGTCCACTTACACAGGTTGCCTTGCTCTCTCTGCCATTAAACTCCCTGAGCAGCAGAGGAATAATAAACTTCTGTGTGTGTGTTCTGCTTTAGTCCCTATTCAAAGCTTAAGACATAGCCTGGAAATAAGCCAAAAAGAAAAATTAGTGGACCTGGGCGATGTTCGGGGTTTTGTGGGTTTAGGGTTTGTTTTTTTTTTTTTTTGTTTTGTTTTGGTTTTTTTGTGTGTTTGTTTGTTTTTGTTTGTTTGGTTTTTTTTTTTGTTTTTGTTTTTGGTTTTTTTTGAGAGCTACTTGCTCCAGTTTGGGATTGGTGTCTCCTGTCCGAGTTGGTCTGTTTGGTAGGATTGGCATGTGAGCATGTGCTTAGAGAGCCGTTAAACACTGCAGTGTTGAGAGAAGAACAGAGGTCCAATTTGCTAACAGATTTCAAAAATAATGCTTGGGAAAACAGGGTTCAGCTTGACCTCCTTCTCATTAGCTTTAGTCTTTAAAAGCAAAACAAACGACTCAATTATTATTTGATTTTCTGGAGCGCTTAAAAAAGCTCCCAAAACTTGCCATCTAAACTGGAGACCAGAAGAACATGCCTGAAAACCTAAGAGAAGGCAAGCATAAGATGATTATTAGTCAGAAGAAGTTAGATAACTAAATAAAAATGGCCAGAAAATAAAAAAGTGATACCATATCATCAATAGTTGCAATCCATGTTAAGGAATATCACACTGCAATTACTTTCACTTGATGTTCACTAACAGTGGAGCAATAATATACTAAATAAAGTGATTTTATTATTAAAAAATATGATTCCAGGCTTAAACCACCATGTAGTTGACCCCTCAAGGTGTCATCATAGAATGGTCACTGGCAATCTTGAAATGACAGTAGTGCATCTGCCAGCCCGAGGCAGGCTTACCGCCTCACTAAAAGGGCAGAAATTTATTAGGAAACTGTAGAAAAGGGTTTTTCCTTTAGTTTGTTGCACCCAGCAAACAATCCTGGTGACTTACATGCAATGGTATGGAAAGGATTAGAAATGTGATGGGGACTTTGCTGATGCTGTGATTTTCGCGTGAGTGGAACTGACGTACCAAGGGAGTCAGTAACAGCTGAAAAATCTTAGGTCGGTTGTTTTCAGGGCTGCAGGAGTTTACATCTCCCCCAAAGGCAGAGCTGATCCAAGGGGTAGTGGAATCGCCAAGAAAGGTCTGAGTCAGCAGGGCTTTGAATGGCTGTTGTGTCAGACAGCCCCAGCCATATGAAAGCACTTAGACAAATATGCAGTTGTTAGCACATGGATAGTTTTGATAAGAAAGATAAATTTCTTTATATGCTACGCTGAGGCCTCGTGAGATCCCAAAACCGTGTTGTGCTGAAACTGTGTGTTACTTTGGGCTTGGTGTTTGAGCTACATCTCTTGAGCCTTTCCTACCTGAGCAAACCTGACTGGTACAAGATGGGAAGAGGTATCTCCAGGTATGCCTAAGCCAAGAGCTGGCAGCACATGTCCTGGGCAGGAGGGCAGTAAAGCTGGGCAGCACAGCTGGACCACAGCCTGTAGGAGCTGCTTCCAGTGAACTGGTCTGAGGCATCTCCAGATGTTTAGATAAAGATGGGCAGGCAGCTGGGAGAACTTTGCTCTCCTCTTTCACACAGAGGTCAGGGTGTGTAGAGGAGTTTTTAGGCACTACCCCTGGGGAGTGATGACAGTATGAGGAGTGTCATCCAGAATTACAGAGACTGGTAAAGTGGAGGAGGAGGAAAGAGGTTTGACAAGGAAAAATGTGAAAGGAGAGGTTACGGGAAGAGAAAAAGAAGAAATGGAGAGAGATGGATTAGCTGTCAGACACAGCCCAGGGGCCTGCAGGCAGACAGGTGGGTGGGTGCTGTCTTTGTGCTCTGCATGTTTGCAGTGGTGCTGTCCAGCTCAGTGCTGGCCTCTGCCTACCCCCACGTTACAACTAGTGCTTACAGCAGCTGGCTCTGTGTATGTGGATTCATGTGCATCAGTGAAATGCACTTTGTTTTCCTCCCTTTCCTTTTACCCCTGGGGCTGTATGCACATGTGCAGAGCTGGGGGAAAACCAGCTCTCAAAGGTGGACAGTCTGCTCCTTTTAGTGCTCGTGGTGCCACAGATCTGTTCCGGGGGATAGGGGGTGCAGACAGGGCAAGTGCCCGTCCGTGATCCATGCAGTTGTGGAGCAGGAACCTCAGCATTACAAATGCTCCCTGCATGTTGTGCTCTTTTCCTGACATGTGCACGAGCAGGGCGTACCCAGCGTTCCAGTTGGCTCTTGGAGGAGCTCAGACAACCCATCTCTCCTAAGGGAAGTCCCAGGGACAGCCAGTGCTGTGCTGAACCAAAACTGTTCCTTGAGCTCTTGTGGGTGTGGTGTTCAAGTTGAGCTGTGCCCTTCCAGGTGTCATTTCGTGTGTCACCATCCTTAGGAGACCTCACTGCCCAGCGCCGGGGCCGTGCTGCTGCCTGGGTGTTGGCGTGGAGCGATGAAGACATCCGGTGGCTGCTCGGGTTCATGGCAGGTGAGCGAGGCAGCCTGGCTGGGTTTCGATGCAGCCAAAGGTGCTGCCACATGGAGTTCAGGCCTCGCTTTGCAGGCTCCCACCGAGGCTGGAGGCACACAGCTCCCACAGGCAGTAACCTGCCCTGCCCGTGGGGACTGAGCTACCAGGGTGCCCTGTCTCCCTGGTCTGTGTTCCTCAGCCCACTCCTACACAAAGGGAGCTGAGCCAGGCATTTTAAGGTGGTATATTTTCAATCCTTTCCCCCATGGCTCTTAAGCAACAGCCCGTGAGGATTTCTCCTTGAAAGCTGGTAACCAATGGACCAGACGCTCTGGTCTTTTCCTCTGGGACTCGCAGCTCCAAGTGCTACCAGTGACCTTTGAGGGCTCTCTAAAAAAAACCACCCCATGCACTGTTTTCCCATAGCCCGTCACTGTGGAAACCACAGTCTTTCTTTGTGCTTCACTCATTTTCAATTTGGCCAGCCCTGCCACTGATACAGGGACAAATGAGGGAGCGGCAGGAGAGAAAAGAGTACTCGCCAGAGGAGAGCAGCAGATCAGAACTGTTGTGTGGTGCTGTCAAGGCCAAGTGTGACTGGTGCTGCACCTGGAGAGCCGGGACAAAGGGGCTGCATTCATGGGCAGCCCCTCGTGTGTGGGAAGCCAGCAGACCTAAAGGAGTTGCCGTGTGGAGAGCGTGATTCAGGAGCCCTTCCTTGTTCGGGACTAATCATATAAAAGGGAGGCATGAGTAGAAATATCCTGTTCACAGGAAGATCCTGTCGGCTGGCCGCATGTGGTGGTATGAGCGAGGGGTGCGGGCCATCTGGGCCATGAATCATCCCCAGCCAGAACTGGAGCAATTAGCTGCATTTAGACCAGCAAAGGGCCTTGAAAGGTGTCTAATTGAGTGGCTTGCAACTGCGCCAGGAAACAATGTGGATTTGACAAGAATCCCACAATTAATTCCTCTATTGACCTAGTGGGACACCAGTTGCTAATGTGGGCAGATGATCTCAGATAACTCATTCAATTCTTACAGCATCCACTGCAGACACAAGTGTTTTGTTAACTAGGAGGAAAGGAAAGGAGGTAGTTAATGGCAAGTCGTTCTTGCAGCCCATTATAAAATCTGTGACCATTTAAACATAAAACAGGGGGTTTTGGCAAGGTCAAGGCCACACAGTTCTTGGGAGCGTAAAGTTCAAAATGCTGCCCTGGCAGCCCCTGTGGTTTTGAACCACCGCGTTGAGCTACTTTGAACAGCACACATTTACTCAGGGACACATTTAGGAGCTTAATAAAGGGAGACATGTCAAGTGCAATTTATAGGTATTAAGAAAATAGAAACAAATTATGCTTGAGGTGGGTGCGCAAACTGCATTTCACGAGACAAATAGCAATCCTTTCCTTTAGTAATACTAAAAGCAAAATCTTTTGAGCTCACTTTAAGTATTTTTTAACAATGACAATATTTTTTAAACATCAGTCTTTATTATATGGAATCGCAATACAAGTATTAAAATTCCTGCTTTTAGTGGGACCAGAAATGTGATGGCTAGACCTGAGAACTTGTTGGCAGATTACGATTGGCAAGATTAAGCCAGAATTAATTTGTGACGTTCAGAGCTTTGCAATTTATTAGTGATTATCTGTGTGTGTGTGTGTGTGTGTGTGTGTGTGTGTGCAATGCTCCCCAAGAGGAACAGCTTTTCTATAACAAGCTGAGAAAATAAATAGTAGTGTTCTGGGAAGAAAGGTCTGAATTAATAAGTGGTGAGGCAGAAACAGGTTCTTTTTAATGATGGTGACTTTTGCTTTTTTTTTTTCCTTGGTGGTTGGTTCTATTAGAGGAACTTGCAGCTTAACTAATCACGTTGGGGCTGTGGCTTTGCTATCACAACCGTTTCCTGAACAAAAGAAGTTTGTATCAAATTGGCTCTTATGAGGCAGAGAGTCTTAAAGCTGCTCCTTCCCCGTGACCAGGTGCAGGGCTGGGCTGCAGACAGAGCGAGTTCCTTTGGGTGAGTGGATCAAATTAGACAGGCCACAACCCGTGGGCTGAGCCAAACTGTGAGCAGGTAAGCTGGACAGGACTAGCTTGGTGAAACCTTCCAAGGGAGGCCTATCAATACCAGGGATGGCTGGTTTTATTATATCCCTAAATGCCAAGAAGCTCTAAGGGATATCCTCCCTCCCACGCCCATCAGCACAAATGGGAACTCAGCCCTCAGTCTGGCTCCACTTGTGCCAGCTCAGTCAACTCTGTCTCTCGCCCCAGGTTTGTGGCAGTGATGATGGTTCAAAATAGCTCCCCGTCTTCCTTCCTGGAGCAGGATTAGGGCAGAAGGTTAGGCTGACGAGACAGGGGTTAACAGGGTTACTGATCCTAAAGCAATTACAGGTGAGTATGTGGCAGATGCTTCACGGTTTCAAATCAGTGCTACTTCACACCTTGCCACCAGCTTGGAGTGGCTCTCCCCAGTGCCCAAGCAGCCCCTGTGCACTTGGAATGGGATGAGGTGCCCTGCTCTCTGTGGGGAAGTTTCAGCCCTGCAGAACTTGGATATTGAGGAGGCAGCACCGAGAACAGGGGGGGGGGAGGCAAACTGGAAATCAGCCCCCTGCCCGGGGCAGAGCTCATCCCTGCTCCCCCCGGGTCTGTCTGTCTGTCTGCTGAACATCCTTCCAGTTAGGTCTGAGTCTTCTGCTTTGCTGCAGGAGAGAGTAAGGAAAGAAACACAAAGCCCAGAAACACTTGTATTAGTTTTTTTGAGGAGAAAATCCATGTTTGATTTTTGACAGGGGTCAAAATCCTCAGGGAGGAAATCAAATTTGGAGCTGCTTGTAAAGCAGTGGGTCACAGGAATACCAAGGTGGAGTGCTTTGCAGAGCTTTTGGTCTGAAGTGGCAAGGCCAGTAGAGATAGTGGGAAGAGCTGGAATGAAAAAATGTTCATTCACCCTTTTCCTCCACCCCCCCACCCCACAAAGAAAAAGAAAGCCTTCAACACTCAAGAACAAACAAACAAGAGCAAGTTCTTGAGTCTTGCATTGGCTTTCACTTATTTGTTTAGCTTTCATTTTAAAATAAATAATTTCATCTACCGAGGTCAACACAACAGAGCTGCTCTAGAGGGGAATAATCCTTTTTCCTGATCCAAGGGACTCCATTAAGAGGTTATCCAGTGGACCAAACCAGAGCTCATGTGAGGGACCAGATTGCTTTTCTGACATCCCTAATACATAAGCTTAGAAAAGGAAAACAGAGTGATTCCTGGGACAATTGGATAAGCCCCAGAGAAGGGATGGCAGCTCATTCCTGCTGAGGAGTGACAGACAGCGAGAGCCTTCTGGGGCCAGTAGCAGTATTTTAATATCCTTAATGTGCTGGGGTTTATGTATCCAGCGATAGTGAAGTTGCTGTTGACTCCCAGGTAGCACAGAAAAGTGTTTGCACTTTATTTCCAGTTATTTCTTTTCATTATTAGAGTGGGAGCTGGGAGGTTTTGCTGGCTTGTTTTTGAAGCAAGCAGTTGTAAGCTGAAGTTTAGTGGAGCTAAGTGAGGGCAGCCAACAGAGATGTTGTTGCTGGACACAGCAGGGAAGTTTCGTTTCATCAGGCTCTGGTAATGTGGTAGGAGAGGCAGAAATAGGAAGAACTTCTCCTCTAGCTGAGCAGGTTCTGAATTTCTTGGCTACCCTGAGGAAACAAAACCAGCTAGGAGCCCCTGCATGCATTCAATGAGGATAATACAGTAACAGATACAATGTGCAGGGGCTGGTGGGTTTGACTCCAAGAAGGTCAGAAGGATCTTGCCCACGACTGCTGTGGGCTCTGGATGTGGTCCTCAGCTCTGTGGTTAACTCTGCTGAGGACGCACAATGAGTAAGAGGAAGAGATTGTGCAAGATCTTCTCCATGCTTCTCCCCATGAGGAGAGAAGGGATGTGAGCTTGTTTGACTTGGGTGGACGAGTAACCCGCTTATTTTTGCTGTGAGGACAAAGGCTGAGCTTCTCTTGGGCTCAGAAATGACACAACACTTCTCCTGGAAACCCCAATGAAAGAATGAATTCATTGGCTCCTAGTTCTTCAAGACAGCTCTGTTGGGCTGGGCTGTTCTACAAATGGTGTTTTAATGGATCCAGGAAAGCTTTGCTGTCCTTCCTCCTTCCTTCTTCCCAGCAGGAGTTATGGGAAAACACTGGGGAATGAGCAGTTCTCGTCTACACACCACTCAAATGTCTTGTCTCTGGGCCAGCTGAGACAACCTAATGAGCCCACCCCTGTCAGTTAAGAATTCCTCTTCTGTGTAGGGTGGTACCTCAAGATACAGCATGAACTGACTTTGCAGGGAGAAAGTGTTTAAAAGGAGTTTTCCCAAGGCCTTTGGAATTTTTGAGGGGACGTTAGAAATAGGTCACTTCTTTCTTTCTTTCACAGTGAGATGAAGCCTTTCAATAATATTACTAACTCAGCTTGTTTAGATGAAATAGGAAACACAAAATGAAACAATCCATTTTGGTCACTCCTTCTAACAGCTGTGGAAGTGGCTGTGAAGCTGCGGGTTTGGTGCATTGCCCTGTGACCAGACTTTGTGATGATTTCTGTTTTATCCTTCCTGTACAGAGAGAAATGTCCAGGAGCGTGTTTTGGAATCCCCCTGAACTCTGGGTAACGTGAGCCCTCCTTAAAGCAACCTGTCAGATCTTAGCAGAGAAGGGGGAAGAGACCATGGCTTTCTGTGTGTGAATTATGAGGTGTGGGGATCAGCAATGGGAATATTAACGAGGTTTTACTGTACTACTTCACACAGTGTATTAGTTGTTCTGTCCATCCTGCTGGGCTGGGAAATGGCATAGGTGACTCTTCTGCCACAGGAGTTATAATTTCCTTAACCTTTACATCCAATTGTTTGATCCAGGGCATCAATGAATAGCTTTGATTTAAAGAAGATAGATATAGATATAGATATATACATTCCTCATCCAGTATTACCAGATCCCTGGATCAAGGGACTTCAGTGGTACTGTTAGTTTATCTGACAGTTATTGTAACTTGACAAACAACTTAAAAAAATAGCAGTTTTGGTCTGTGAGTCCTGTGTGATGCTCTTTCCTGTCTTCCTAAGGGTAAAACTCGGGGAGGCTCTCAGTGATTCAATTTAGAAGTGATGGAGCTGAGCTCAGGCTGTCACTCTGTGGGTTTCAGAGACTCATTCCAGCTGCTGGATGCCCTCCTGGAGGTGATTCCCAAGCTGTGCTCCCCAGGCTGAGCCCTTCCCTGGAAGAGCTCCTGTTACCTCTGGCAGCACAGGCCTCGCTCAGCCCACAGGTACACCTTCCCTGGCCTAGTTTGGAGCCAGCTTAATGGGAATCTGTATCAAATAACTAGGAAGGATGGCTGGGGGGGGAAACAAAATAATTTGCCTGACAATTGAGTCATCTTCGTTTCATCTTCCCACAGCTCTTCATTTGCTTCAATTCCCCCATCCTTTGGGGAGCACTTGTCCTCCTGCCTCTGCTATTGATTCCCATATGTTTTACCTCTGCACTGCAAGTCCACTTGTGCACAGTTGAATTCTTTTCCTTTTCTTCCCCCTCGCTGCCGGGAAAATGATGTTGTTCGTGGAGTTAATTTATCGTTCCTTTTCTCCACATGGAATCATCTACTCCCAGATGTCTTTTTGAGTGGATGGCAGTGATTCAGTCCTGTTTGAAACTGGCATCCAAGTGTTGCACACACAGAAAGGAGCATGTGCTGCATGGTATCCTCATCTGTTCCTAAGACACGAGTAATCTTTCATGTGCTTGGCATTTGTTGGCCTACAATTAGACTCCTTTCGGAAAGATAATAACCTAATTATAGGCTTTGCTGCAGCAGTTTAGTGGAATATGTTGGTGAATCATGGGGGAAAGGGGCAGAGGAAAATTCTGCAGCTGTACAGGCAAAAAGTTGGGATAAGACAATTAAACACTGCTCTTACCTTTTCTCCTCAATTGTAGGGCTGTCGCTGCGAAGAGGTCTTCCCATGGATCTTCCTCAAAGATTAAAAATGCATTTAATGCATCATTTCCCTTTGCTGTTTATCCAAATTGCAGTGTCTAATTGCAGAAACGTTTGTAACGTGCATCTCCTGGAAGGGAATTGTGTGTCCTCTGACTCTGTGCAGAACTTTTCAATATAAAAAACCAAACACAAATTATTATTTAATTCATTGCTCAGAAATGCAGGAACAGACAGAAAAGGGATCTTCTCGGGGTCACCCAGCACTGCCAGGAAGAGAATTCACCTGTCCTGTTTGCAGGAGCTGATTTCTTCTGGACTTGCAGATACAAAGCCTGCCCTGTGGGAGGAGGAAAAGTGTGGCTGTGCATTCGTCTGGCAGGTTTAGAGCTCACAAGAGATGGAAAGTTCCCTGCAAAGGACACCTGGGAGGGTGTGGTGATGGGACTTCAGGTGCTAAACCTCCCCAAGTGATTCTGAAAACAGTCCTGTGTAGGACTGCACACCTGCCGGGCACTTCAGTTGCTTTTGCCCCCCTCTTTTGGATCTTATGCTTCCCTGGATATATATTAGCTTTCCAAACCAGGCACAGAAATGCTGCATTCCAGCTTTTATGCCTTTAGCCAGCACTATCTCATCCTTGCTCTGGACTGCTCGGAGGTGCCCAGCTTTCACCTGTGAATGCCTCCCTTCAGGGCCTTCCTCCCCTGGCTGCAAAAGTGGGCCAGAGACCGGATTTTTGTCTCTTTAAACTGTCCTGATAAGTCTGGGCACTTGTTACTCAGGCAATAACAAATTGCTGAAATTTAGGCCTCAACTGACAGCTCTTGGCAATTTCTAACCACTCCTGCTTGAAAATATCTCCATTTTTCCAGCTGTTGTGCCCAGTACACGCCCCAGCCAAGAGCACATTTCTGAGAAGGTATATCCTCCGTGCACTGTGTAAGGCAACGTTTATCACTGCAGATAAAACCCCCACATTTGGGCTTTGTCTTCTGTTAACACACTCTTAGGCAGGCCAGATGCTCACCTGATAGAAATTAAAGTAGCTCCGTGCAGATCCCTGGAGAAGTGCCAGGGGACACTGGTTAGGTAATATCTGTGCATTATTAATCAGGGCTCAGGTAGTGTTTGTAGGAACGTCGTTCCCCAGCCAGGAGATAAATAACTAAATAAGATATAACCCAGAAATGAGAGCAGTAGGCCAGAAATGCTGATGTGGAAACGTCTGAGCTGTAATTGTTGGCTGGGAGAGGGTTGGATTTCCTCGAGGCCAGGTGGTACCTCCAGGCACAGGAGGTTAGAGCTGGGATTTGGGGTCAGCAACCCCTTGCAGGCAACATCGGGAGGTGAAATCTTAACGCCTGTCTATGCCTGGCAATTAACCAAAACAGCTATTCCAGAGGATCTGCAATAGCTATTCTGGTGTGTTTCCAAGTGCAGGCTGCTTTGAAATGCTAATGCTTGAAGCTGGTTAGCTTTTATTTACAGTAAGAAACAAAGATAACAGCCCACTAGACACTTGAAGGGGTTGGGGGGATGCTTGGAATTAAAAAAAGATGGGGTGGCTTTTATTTGATTACAAACAGGGACCGAGCATCGCTGGTTTGCACAAAGAAGTGTTCTGGCTGTGCTCTGGAAGTTGTTGATGCTGTAACAGGGAGCATCTGCTGTGAAACAAAGCTCTTCTACTGTGTACAGGCTTTTGCAGAAGAAGGAGGGGAAGTTTTGGGTTTGCAGCAGGTAGAATAATGAGTGATAATGTTAAGTTGCACGCAGAAAGAGTCAGGCTGAATAGCAGGAGGAACTTTCTGGCATTAAGGACATACAGGGCCAGGTTATCTACCAGAGGCTCCGTATACAAGAGCTGCACATAACTAAGAACAAGACAGAAAATGACTTTTTAGGACAATGCAGGGAGCACTGGAGCGAGCTGTTTCTATCTCATGGATAGATGAGTTTATTTGAATGGGCTAAGGGACAAATTTCCCACAGCATCCTCCCTTCAGCCCAGAGGAGGGCTCTGAAATGCTCAGTCCGTGTCCTTCCCTTGGCACAGGGGCTTTTATCAAGGTAGGTTTGACAACCTCTGTGTATTTACAGCTCTCTGAGTGGGCACATTGGGCAAAATAGATACTACCATTCCTGCAGCTCACGCTGAGGGATGGCCTGGGCCGGGAATTCCTGCTTTTCCCCGGGTGCCTGGGGTCCCACGGGGGCTGCCCAGGGCTGTTTGATGCTGCCAGGCTGTGCGGGGTGTGCCCTGGCCCTGCTGTCGCTGCCCCCGAGGGCATTTCCCGGTGCCCTGCGTGGGACAGGAGAGGAGCTGGCAGGCACGAACTCCCCCTCGGCATCCCCGAGTCCCCTCTGGAACTGCCCACGGAGCTGCCCGGCCTTTGGGGAGAAGCAAAGCAAGTGTTAAAGGGCCTGGCGGCTGAGCCAAGTGTTGACTGTAACAGGTACCGTAATGATGAATGGCATGAATGGACAATCACTGCTGCCGCGGCAAATGAACCCTGTCACATGGAATCCGCCGTTTTCCAGGGAAATCAGCTTTCCCTGCGGGCTGCCAGCACCAAATGAGCTTCATCAAGCACCTGCACATCTGAGCGTCAGGCAATTCTTCCAGTATCTTGCCTCAAAACAAAAAGGGCCCTGCCCTTCGGTCACCTCCGCCCTTTTCCAGCGAACATGAACTAATTCTGTTTGCGGCAGGGGGGCAGAGCCCACCCCCCAGACCTGTTTGGGGGGTGCCGGGTTTGGGGGGTGCCCTGCGGCTCCTCCATCGGCTCATAGCGCTGGGGAGCCCCGGCAGAGGGGCTGAGCCCCGGGACAAGAGCGCCTTTGTTCGGCATCACTTAGCAGCAATTACAGCCCGTCAAAACAGTTTTTGTTTTACGACAACGTGTTAATGGGCCCACGGTTGGGTGTGAGAAGTAACCCAAGCCGCACGCACTGAAGCGGGGTTAGAGGTTAATTGAGACTTTCTAACACAGCGCATGAGATTTTTGCAAGCCTTTGCAGCGAGGGAAGTGGGGAACAAAAAGGAGATAATGTGATACAATTAGTTGGAAAGCACGAGGGTCAAAATTCCCAGATGGAAAGGAAAACTGGCCAAGTGAATCAGGCCAGATGGGCCACCTGGACCATAACGAGTGCCAAAAATAGCTGCGGTCCTTCGTCTGGTGGACGAGGCAGTAGGTGGTACGTCTGTCCTTCACAGTGGATTTATGGAAAAAAAAGCAAGGTCAACATTATAAACAGCAGTAGCCTGTTGCAATTTGTATTTCAGATCTACGGTCATTAGTGCAGCTCGTCTTTGTGGGTTTATTTTCCCTATTTCGAGGCCGTTTGATTTGAACCCAGCAGCCCCCTTCAGACACGCTCGCAGTACTGCTCTGCCTATGAACTGCTCCCGATTTGGCGCAGATTTCCCTCCGCAGCTCTCCGGAGCATTATTAACTAGAGCTTTGGTGGCAGGGGCTCCCCACGATCAGCGAGAAGGTGTTTTGGGGTGCCAAGGTGACCACCTGCTCCCTGCCCCTCCCTCTGCAGCCACTGCCCGTGTGGTACAGGCTGCGGTGCCCAGGGATGTGTCTGCATTTGCCATCCTTGAGAGATCACAAGGACTAATAACACACCCCCTCACTCGGTGCTGCTTCAGCTGCTCCCCTCCTCCTTTGTGATTTCCAAGACCTCTGCAAGGTGACACATGCAGGACAGGAAAAAGGCTTTCTTGTATTCACCTCCCAGCTTGCACTGGAAATGAACTGCGAGGTGACTGGAAGTGCCAAGTCATTGCTGGCACCTGTTCAGCGCTTCTTTCTTTCCCCAGAGCCGCTGTGATGAGTTTCCTCCACTACCTCGAGACCGCATAAGCTCCATCTCTTGAAGCTGAATCATGTGCTGCAGGTGCCTGCCCCTCCTTTTCTGTGTCACGTCCCAATGTCTGGGGAGCGTGACCTCTGGGAAATGGTGCCACCCCACTGCAGGGCAGCTCTGGTCGCTGCCGTCACCCTCCAGTGGGCTGAGCGAGGCTGATGTCTAACCAGGAGCCGCTGCCAGCCCTGGGGGACCTGGTTCAAGGTCAGTGAAGCCCAGCTGGGCTTCATTAATGAGCCCTGGCCTGGTGGAGAAAGAGCATTGGCAGGGGGACAATGGCACTGTGCAGCCTGCAGAGCCTCAACCACCAGCTCGGCACCGAGGGAACAGCAACAAGTTAGTGCAAATCGCCAAGGCTCACCCCAGCTTGGCTCACCCTGCCTATTTCTTCAGCTTGCTTTCCCGCTTCACATGCCCAAAAGCCAATGCAGGGAGAAGGAAGGGGTAGGAGGAGAAACGGAGTGGAAAAACTCCAGGACAAGTGAAGTTAGATAACGGAATGGGAGTAAATGGCTTAGATTTCATCTCTCTGGATTACCTAATGTGCTCGGTCTGATTCTGGAGTTCAAAGCGGCCTGGTGACTGCACAGAGAGAAGGAGGAGAAATAGAGGAGGCTTGAAATGAAAGCAGCCATTCAGAAGGTGTAAATGAGGGAAATGAGCGATTTGAGCACCCCTGGCAGTCCTCGGGCAGGATCTCATTGTGTAACCAGAGCACTGCTAAGTGCTAAACGTTGCATGCAGCAACCAGGCAGTTCCTGGAATGGGAACCATCCACAGGAAGTGTAATAAACCCCTAAGACTTCTGTCATGGAGGACCTCAGGTAGACAAATCTTGTAGGTCCGTGTTTATCTCGGATCCTTTCCTGTGCTGCAGGTATGGCCAAAGGATGCTGCAGTGGACTCACTGCTGGGCTAGCCTGGACTTGCTGTATTCCTTATCTTTTGGGGGCAAGAAAGTGTATGTTAGTTTTCTTTTGAACAGCTCTTTAGGTATTAAAGCCATATGATTTCCTTCGTTTGTCATCAGGAAATGTTAGGAACGTTGCCTGGATGATAAGGCAGTTAAGATAAAAACTTGTGAATTTGGAACAGGGCAGTGAAGTGGGATTAGTGGTCAGCTCCTTTCTCTGCTGTGGATGTTTGTTCAAGAGCAGACGACGATTTCCAACAACAAAAATGTTCTCAACGTTTGGGGAAAGGTCTATTAGGGAATAAAAATAAGGTTGCATAGCCAAAGAAACACAAATTAGTCCGAACAAAATACTTCTTCTAAGTACAGAAACTGCAGGAATACTTCTGTTGTCCTTGAGCTGCCTGCTTCTGGGATGAAGTCTCAGCTTAGTGAGAGTTATTGCTACTCAGTGCTTATCTCTTCCCCAAACTTCTTTTTGATTGCCAGAATCAAACATCAGGTGAAGTCTCAAAATGTAGAAAAGTTTGATGATAAATATAGAAATATAAAAATGGAAGGAAATCTCCATTGAAAGGAAGAATGACATTGATTTTTTTGTTTTGCTTTGTGGGGTTTTTGGGGTTTTTTTTCTGGGTCCCCCCCAATTTTGGCATTTGGCCTTTTGTTTCTCCCCAAGATAATGATCTGGCTGATAAGAGTGTAAATGAGGGGAGAGGCAGGTGTATCACTGTACAAAAGAAACAGCAGTGAAAAACCCCCCAACCAACCAACCCCCCAACCCCCCCCCAAAGCAGTTCTGGCCAGCATTGGGCAGTGATGCTCCTCCAAGGAGCGGGTGGGAATATGGCACCTTGCAGCATCGCTTATGCCTCGGTCCTAGGGATCTGCTGTGGAAGCTCCTCTTGCAAGCTGAGTGCAGGCTAAAGAGCAAGACAAGCACATTTCTGGGAGGGAGAGTTTAAGGTTTGCCACCTCAGTGGGGTCACTGCCCTCTGCACTGCTCGAAACCCCGGGCTGAGCTGACAGTCCCAGCCCTTCAGCTGAAGGTGTTCCCCAACACACCCTTCCCTGCCTGTTCCCTCGCAGGGAACAGATGGAAAGTGTTAGCAGCAAAGCACACTTTCACGGGCTTTCTGGTTCTCTTTAGCGAAAGCCTCACAAAAGTCTTCAGACAAATTAGTGCCTGAAGGTAGAGGAAATCTTTAGTAGGGCTGGAGAGCTGCTGACTCAGCCTGTTGTCAGAGCCGCGTCCAAGGGGACCTGCCTTCTGCCTTCAGCTGTGCCACCACGGATGGGGAGTCCTTCAGAATCCTTTACAGGACTCTCAAATGTCTGCTTAAGCCTAAGGAGTCCACCTAGGTCACCCCTGAGCTGAGTGTTTGTGGGTCAAATGTGTGGATAGGGAGTGAGTCAGGACTGGCAGCATCTCTGGCACAACCTGCTCCTTGCTTTGCTTTCACTGAAAGCCCGGGCATGGCATAAGGGTGATCTCGGTTTAGGTTTCTTTTTAGGGCTTTATTTCAAACTGGGAAAACCCTTCATCTTCTCTTAATCATTTGGCCGTTCCAGGTTTGGATGCACAAAGATGGTTTCTCAAGGGAGAACCAAAAGAAGAGCTCTGGAATCTCCTAATTGATTCTTTATGTATTCTATAAAAGTCAAATAGAGATGTGCGATTTTTTTTTTCCAAAATATGTTAAAAAATGGGTTTGCAGGCTTGAATTTTCTCAGCCAGATTTAATCTTGGAATGAATTTTTATCCACAAGTTGATGTAGAAACACATTTAAGCAGATGTACTGATTTAAGCAGTTGTGTCATGGGGAGTATGCTCAGGCTGAAAATCAAGGATGTTTTTACGTCTTCTGTGTTAAGGAGGGAAATGCTTCCTGCTGAAAATACTGGGGTTTTTTGTGAGAACTAAACATCTTGAATTTCCATCCTTTTATGTTGGAGGGAGCTGTTTTTCTGAGGAAAGATATGACAGAATTAAAGCATTTTGCAGAGAGAAACAGTGCCACTAATAATTGGTGAAACATCAGGGTAGGATCTTGTGCTCTCTGATTTGCCAAATGGCTACACCTAAAGGGAACTGTGGCTGGAGGAATGTCCTCCCTCTCAGGCTATGGTTTCACATGGTACTTGGAATGTGCTAAAATGTCCTTGTGTTCTATTGAAACCTGCCTTGAAAGGTCAGCACCTGCTGGGTTATGCTTATGTTGAAGGAAAGAGATCTTGGTGCTGCCAGTGCTTAGGTGTCTCTGATAGTCCTGTTTCTATCCGTAGGGAGGGTGGTATGATATACCATCTTTTCTTTTATCTTTCTGTAACTTTTCCAAACTTACCAAATTGTGCAAAAGTGACAGAGGCAAGTACGAGACACAAAAGAAATTTTGTAGCTTTAAGTAGTGTCAGACTTTAAAAAAAAAAACCAAACTATAAAGCTGTTTGAAATAAAGAAAAAGTCCCTGAAGAATAGAGCTGGAAAAGTGGGGAAGGACTAGAACAGTATTTACATCAGCTGAGGAAAGGAAAGAGGTGGAGAAAAGTGAAACATGCATACCTTGAGAAGCAGGGGTTTATCTCTGGTTTCTAGAAACAGCTTCAACATTTTCTTCCAATAATTGTTTTTGGTCTCCCCACGTGCACCTGAATCTTAGGGAGTCAGGAGGAAAGGGAGCGACCCTGCCCTGCACAGTGGAGCTGGAGAGTTGAGCCAGTTTTGTAATACTGATAGCAGCCAGTGCAAATTGGGTCTGCTGAGAAGTGGAGTCTGCATCTGTCTAGTTCAGCTGCCCTGATGGTCTCTCAGTCAAGATGGGATGTATTTTTAAAGCTCTTCTGTGGCTTGGCTGTCTGGCATGGGTTTGGTGCAGGGGTGGTGGGGTGAGCTCCTCTTTTCAGGATATCACACTGACCCCTCCTAACCTCAAAACCTTTTGGCTCTACCAGCCACTGAAGTGTCTGCAGATAATGCTGACTCTGAGTGGTACCATCTGGACTTGATTTGAATCAAAAGTCAGGATGGAAAATCCTCAGTAACTCTCCGACCCAAAGGCCAAGGCTGGAAAACCAGAACCCACCACACTTGCAAGAGGGCAACTCTTCCTGTGCCTGTGAGCACTGACGTGTCTCCCCCACTGGTGAGAAACTGCCCACAGATCCAGCAGTGTTGGTTTTTTCCAGGGTAGCCAGAAAGGCATGTGTGCATTATCCCATTGGCAGGAACAGAATTGTATGTGTTTAGCAAACAATGTATTTTGAAAGTGAACATAATGTATTTTTAAAAACTCTACGTGGATTTTCCCTAAAATCAGCAATAAGAGCACATGCCAATTTTCATTAAATACTGATGTTCTGTACTCTTCTGGGGTTTGTATTTTAGGTCTGTTAGCTAAGGTAAAATGAAAGGATGTGATTAGGACAATTACAATTACAGCTGCCTCGTGTGCTGGAGCAGGTGACAGGTGCAAAAGGCCAGAAATGAGCCTCCTTATCTATTTGTTATAGGAAGTGTGGCAGCTAAGAGTGGTTATTAGGGAAAGGAGGGGGTGTCCTGGACTTGCCTCTCCTGGCCTGGGGATGGCCTGAATTTGGACTGTGCTGGGCCACGGTGTCATAATGTGGTGCTGCCATAACACCGATGGCTCATTTCCATCTGCCTGAACCTCTGGGGGAGAAACAGCTCAAGGCACGTTGTAGTCGACGTGTGAGGTGAAGGTGCTGGGTCAGCAAACATGGCTGGGCTCTGCAAAGGGCTCTCTGCTTGGGTTTGTCTGCCTTTGCATTAGCACTTTGTTTGGGGAAGATACTTCATTCTGTGGGCTCTCTTCTCTATGCTGATACCACCATAACTACGCTGCAAAGAACACACATGGCAGAAAAGCTGGACTCTGTTGCCAAATGCTTTGGCGTCTGGGATGCCTCTAAGGTTTGCCTTTGATGCTTGTTGTTTGTGACCATTGTGACCCAAACACAGAGTCAAAATAGATCACAGGGAGAGAAGAGGGGTGTCAGTCCGAGCCTCGGGATGGGAGTGGAGCTGGGACTGCAGTCCGTGTCTGGCACAGGGATGCTGCTGCTGAGCTGGGAAATAAAGTTATACTTCACAACACTATCCTTCTGGTTGACATTCCAAGTATTGTAGAAAAATAGCAATGTAGTAAGCACCAGTGCTGGCATCCCTTCGTCCAGCACTCAACTAATCTTGGGTGCTCCCTAAGGAAAAGGCAGAAAATCAAATACTTTTATCTTCTTTGATTTTATCTCACAGTAGAAAAAAAAATCTGCAGCATCTTTTGTCTGTATGATGTAGGTTAAAATAACACCCCCAGAGCCAGGAGGTTTTGTGTCGATGTCTGACAGTTGTTTCAGGGATTTGATGTTACCTGAACACAACCAAAATGTGCCTGCTAATTTTCATCTGAGCCTGCCATTTGTGTGCTTGGCCAAATAAATACTGTGCAAGAATTTAAGTATTAGTTCTGTTCAAAGAGAAAGAATTCAGAAAACTTTCCTAGTCACTTCATTCACTTTTTGGTCTAACTCTTCCCAACCTTTTCTTACTCTGCCACAGTTTTGGCTGTGTCTGACACTGTAATGTAGTTCTACGGGATCCAGCTAATGTTTGATCTCTGGCATGGACAAGACCATTTGTGCTTCACTTCTAGTTGAGTTAGGGATTCTAGTGAGAGTCTACTCCCAAAAATACCCACAAAATCTGAAGTAATCCCCAAGACTTGGTTGTTTTGGGGCCAGATGCACATTTTGCTGAGCATCTTCTGGCTGGGACTCTCCGACTGCAGAACTTTGCTGTGGAGTCCCTGGAGAGTCCTCAGGAATGTGTGTGGATGTGTTGGCAGAACTGCATGAATCCTATCTCAAGGGATTTATTCCCCCCCACCCCACTGGACATTTGTTTCTCGCAGCTGGCTTTGTGTGGAGCAGGTTTTCCTGCGCTTTGGGACACGGGGCAGGTGGGTTGGTGCGTGGAGTGCCATGGGACAAGTGCCAGTGAGCCCGCCGGGCACTTCCCTGCTGCGGGGCCGTGGTGTGAGGGTGACAGGGCAGGGAGGTGAGGCAGCATCCTGGGGCACAGTGACCCAGCCAGGAACAGCGAGCTCTGCGATGTCATCAGCCAAAGCACCTCATCAAGGAGACCACCAGAGAACAACACAGATCACAGCACAGGCTGTGATTATTGTCAACTCCCGCGAGGCAGCACAGCTCCCACAGAACCTCCTAGCGCTCCTTTGTGGGTAAATAGCATCGTGCTCAAGAGTTTGCCAGAGAACAGGTTTTCTCATTAGTTTGCTTGTGTCACAAGGCTAAAATGCGCCCTGGGTTGGCATCCCCGTGCCCCTGTGCCCCTGGAAGAAGAGCCATCCCGGAGGGTTGTGCTTCCCTTCCCGCTCTGGATTTGCAGTAGCACCACTGTGAATGAGGATCCCAAATCCACGAGCAGCTGTTGCTCAACCCTGCAGAGCAGGACAAGGCGCTGGGTTGGGGCCAGGCCTGATGTAAGCGAGGCTTGCAGGGCCTGCAGTATTGTTGAATTTGGCCTATTCTTCTCATTCAGGAACGGACTGTGCTGCCTACTTGGCTGTCCCAGTCCTTCATCCTGAGCCAAAGGAGTCTAAGACTATTTGTGGAATCTGAGTATGAAATGCTGGCTCTTTCTGACTCAATGGGCACTTTGGGGTTGACTTGCACAGGGCGAGAATTTCACCCTGAGGATCCCAGATGTCAGGAATATTTTCTGGTTTTGTGATTCTCTGTGGAAGATGTTAGATGCTGTTTTCCTTAGCTCTGCTTCTCAGCTTGGGCATAAGGGATCTGCCTGGATTATTTGGGTTGGCAGATCCATTTTTCCAGCGTCTGTGGCAGGAATAGCTGTGTGCATGAAGTGCCAGGCTAAGTAGCTCCTGTTAAGTAGCCCCTCTGCAACCCTGCAGTTAACACCAGTTGCTCCTGCCAGACCCCTTCTGTGGGCTGTGTAATGTCCAACTTTGTGGTGGCTGCTGCTTTTCTACTGTGTGCTTTAAAAAAAAAAATAAAATTTCTGCAGATAAAGCCTTTGTTTTGGGGGTAAAATAGGAACAGTGAAATCCTGGCGCCAGCACAGGGGAAGGCAAAGCTTCAGGGGGTTGAATAATAATAATAATAATAATAATAATAATAATACTTTTATCTGAGAAGTCTAAAAGTCCATATTCCAGTCCTGATGTGGGCTAAGACTTGATGTTACCTGTGCTGGTGTTGAATCAGTGTGGGAGTTTCCACAAGGAAGCTGCAAAGTGCTCCTGAGCTTTGAACTGTTTCCCTGCTGCATTCAGGGAAGGAGGGAGGCACACACTCTTAGCAGTAGGTGAACTGATTTTAAATATTGTGCTGGGCTTTGGCAGAGCTGCATTCATTCCTGGTATGACTGAGCAGTCACTGCAGACTAGAGCTTTTGTAAAGCTGTGTGACTCTGGGGACCCCTCAGAGGTGATTTAGAGTCCCTGATCTCATGAGGATCTGAAGGATTTAGAAACCTAAATGCTCCTGAAAACCCTTCAAGAAGTCTTATCTCCTTACAGCATTTAAATACATCTATCTTTGTGCTTCATACATCGATAGACCTGTCTTCTTATCCTCTGAAAGGGATATTATCTTTTGCTTCTCTCATCTCATGCTTGCCAGGTCCATGCTAGAAAATAGAATGGGCCAAGAACTGTTACCTGGCTCTGAAGGCAAGTGGCCCATCAGCATCTCCTGTCTGTGGAATTAACTCTTCCCCATCCAAACCCCAAACCAGGCCTGGTCCATAATGCTTATCGAAAGGGGTCAGTGGTGTCCTTCTGATGTATCAGCCTTTTGGTACTTCTGGCAGGGCTTCAGGGTGGTCTCTTGAATCAAGGGTTCTAAGAGTCCCTAAGTGCTGCAGTTACTACATCCCGTCCTAGAAATGTTCACCTGCAGTCTGAGAATTAGTCTTATTGGTTGGGGGTTTGAATTTTTAGGTAACGGTGCTCATTCCACGGGGTTTTTTTGTGTGCCCAGTTCCCACATGAATTAAAGGTGCCTTTTCCATTTGGTAATGTTTTGTAGCAGTTAATTTTATTTTTTAAACACCAGCACCTGTTCTGTGACTCCCTCCCCCATTTCTGACACAACTAATTAATTTATTTGAGGTATTATTGTATTTCATAGCTGAGCTCACGTTTGAAAATTTGTTGGGGAGAACCTAAATAAATCAGTAGTTCACTCAGCAACACCATTAATGTGGTTAATAAAACAAATTTTATAAATTTGACACAGACCTTGCAAGTGGTGCCAAAACCTTTTAAATCCAAAGCTCTACTTCCCTTGCACACTCCCCTCCTGCCGCCCTGGTCACATTCTCAGTGTCTGCAATGGGGTGGCCACAACACCGAGGCACAGTTTAATTCTTCATAATCCACTAAATATGCCAAGCTTGAGATCTGGTGCCCAGATGGCAAGATCCTGTAAAACCTACCATGGTCAGTTCTGGAAAACAGGGTATAGTCTTTAACTGAAGAACTGAAATGAATTAAGGAGTCATAAAAACAAACAAACAAAATAACCAAACAACCCATTTTCTTGTTTTTAACAAAAAGAATGTAAAACTGTAGGTCTTGTTCATATGTTCATACACACTGTATTCTTTTCCTACTGCAGATAACAGAGAGCCCCTCAGTTCAGGCTCAGTTATTCCACCTGGAGGTATTTTTGCAGAAATAGCTGTTTGCTCTGCAGAGGGAGATCCCTTTGCCGGGAGAGTTGTGTCCACACTGCAGACTCTCCCAGTATAGATAGTGAAGCTGCTTCAACTGAGAGGCCACAGCCCTAAACAAACCAGCTGTGGTAGCACTGCAGGACGTGCATGTGCTGTGGAGGGCCCTTGCAGAAAAGAACTGCTCAGGAAACACCTTGGCAGCCAAAATTAAGACTGAAAATCAGGGAGCAGCTTGGGCACATTTCCTTTTTTGCCTTACTCCTAAGATGTGCTTCATCTGGTTGTGCTAAAGTTGTGTGGGCTCTAGAAGACCCTGTGGGGCTGACAGCAGCCCCTGCAAATGCATGTTCAGGCCTCCAGGGCCTTCAGCTTGGACAGGGAGAGGTTTTCAGGAGCAGTTTGCTTCTGCTGTGCCTGGAGCAGAGCCCTCCCTGGGGGCAGAGAGAGCCCTGGGCAGGACAGAGCTGCTGTACATGTATATGTATGTACGTATATTAAGGTAAAACTCGTGGCTGAGCCTGGGAGCTTGTGGCCCTGGGGCTGGGTGTTCCAGGGTGTGCCAAGGGGATAGTGCCAGACTTGCCTGCGGTGCCCCCTGACAGGATGAGGAGCAGGGGCCATAAATGAAAACATAAGGAGCTCCAGCTCAACAGGAGGAAGAACATCTGTCCATTGAGGGTGGCAGAGCTGCCCAGGGAGGCTGTGGAGTTCCCCTCTCCAGAGATAACTCACCTGGACCCATTCCCTTGTCACCTGCTGTAGGTGACAGTGACGCTGCCGTGGCAGGCGGGTTGGACTGGGTGGTCTCCAGAGGCCCCTTCCAACCCTAGCAATTCTGTGATTCTGTGGCCATGGAGTATTTCAGGGCAATAATACCAGCTCTGTGTGGCTGCCTTTCCTTGCCGTGCTGCACCCGTGGCCTTTGCCAGTCCAGACCCTCTCAGAGCCTCATTTTCAGCGTCTCCTGCAGTCAGTCAGCAGATGGAGGCTGTTCTGTAGCTGGCAGGACCCTTTGCAAAGCCCCGTGGGCCATGAGGAGGCTGAAGCTGTACCTTCCTCCTCCAGCCTCGGTGCCCATTTTGGACGGGTTTCCATGCATGTCTTTGCAGAGCTTTGTGTGCTGTTGCAGAGAAGTTTAAAAGTGGAATTTCCATCGGTTTGGATGGAACCATCAGGTCATGGGTGGCAGGCACAGGCCAAAAAAATCTATGGCCAAATCTCAGGGGCAGCCAGTGAAAGCCTTTAATAAGAGGCAACTTGACTGTAGTTGCAGAGAGGACTGGGACAGCCTGCAGAGCTCCCCTGAAGGCTCTTTGGATCTGAACAGCTCCAGTGTTATCTCCTTCCAGTGCTCCATGCCTCCTCCATTAAGGCTTCTATGTCTTTCCACTGAACAGCCAGTTGATCATAACCAACAGGATTTTCATTTCCCAACAGGGTTTTTGTTTTTCTTGAAAAAATGACCGAGACCTGAAGGATTTTCCAGCTGGAAAATAAGACCTGTCAGTTGGAAATTCTGACTAGATCAAAGCAGACACCTGTCTAATACTTTGGATGTATTATGTGGCAGGAAAGGGATGTGAGGGTGCAAGGAAAATGGAGGGGACGGAAGAACTTAAGGAGTCTATTATGTTCCTAGCTGGTTTTCATTTTCCCCTTTCCTCCCAAAAAATAGGTTTTATTCAGGGGAGAAAAGGTCAGAGGTGAGTAACATTGTCCACAATAAACTGGAATGTTTAATGACAGTGGAATTTATGCTGGACCATAGGATGTGCTGATGCTGTGCCAAAATTGGAGGCACCCACGTGGTGCTATCACTGTGGCAAAAGGAGGATTTTGGGAAGAGTGTCTGGGAATAGGTTACTCCTTTACATCAGTGGACATCCGTGTTGTAGGGCATTGCCATTAACTCCCAGCCTGCATCAGCTCAGCTCTCTTGCTGGGTGGGGAGTGGAAAAGTTGAGTTCTCTGCAAGCTTGACGGAAAATTAAGAATTCTGTAAAAATCTTTATATCAGAATCCAAACCGTGTGAAACTTGCCCAAACACTTCTGTTGGTCCTGACAGTTAAACTGCTTTGTTGAGTGGCCCAGAGATGTTTAGGTGAACCTGGATCTTTCCTTTACTCATTTCATTTCTGTGGGGCCAAGGGCTTGTTACTAGTTTCAGTATTTGGTTGAACCTGAATTTTGAAGAGAATTTAGGGATTCAAGAGCACTGTGGACTGAACCAGAAGGAAATATTTGTACAGCCTGCTGTGACCTGAAATCCCTAAGCTTTGCACAGCTGGAGAAAGGAATCCATTTTGGAGTCTGTTGTGTTCGGACGTGACTATAAAACACAACCTCTCAAGTGCATGTCCCAGGAATAAGGGATTAGGCAGTTAGGGAATGTGTTCAAATATTACTTATACCTTAATTCATCAGGCAAGAGAAACTAAATTAAAAGTCTGGGCCAAGATTTTTTTTCCAGTTTGTATTTGGGTGTATAAGTTTATGATGTTTGAGAAATGGAGGGCAGAGAGGCCATTTCCCTTCGTGGTGCTGGATCTGGTACCCTGAGTCTCTGGGTGCAGCTGGGGCCTCTCACTGGAAGGTGTTCTTGTTCGTACCCAGGACAAAGCTAAAAATAATTGTGCTTGGATAATGGGTTATGAAATAATTATAAAACATTTTAAATTATAGCAAAATCAGCATGGGTCTGGAGATTAGCTGTGATGCCAAGACCTAAACCAGCTGGAATAATCTAGAACAAAACCCTACTTTAACTTGCTATTTCCATGGTTTAAAAATACCCCTTCTGACTGCTGAGCCTTTGGTGCTGGTGGTCACATTGCATCCTGTTGTTAGCACCTGGAGCCACGCTGGGAAAATCCAGTTCTTGGCATGTAGGGGCTAATGCTTCACATCGCCGTGGCGTTGCCAAATTACATGGAAAGCGTCCTCTTGCCAGGTCACTAGAAATTAGATTAATTGTAGCACACGAACCACAGGGAGGGAGGGAGGGAGGGAGGGAGGAAAGGAGTGGTGTGCTTCCGAATGTCCCTGTGCACCTTGGTTGTGCAGCAGCAAAGTGAGCCTGAAACAGAATCACCGGGCAGTATTTCCACTGCGTTCCCGGCCCTCGGAGGTGGGATGCAGTGTGCAAGGGGTGAATGTGCTGGGACCAGTGGCCTCAGGGGCGCTGGAGCAGGAGGGCGATTGGCAGGAGGAGGTATTAACCAGCCTCCTTGAACTCTGTTTCCTTTGTCTGAAGCAATCTTTGCTCAGAGCAGAGGCTGCCAAGGCTGCAGCTCCAGCCACGGTGTTTGTGGAAGTGCAGAGCTGTGGGGGCACAGCTGTGGAAGTGCCCTTGCACCTTTTGTTTGCCACGTTGCCCACTCTGCTGGAGACTGACATTTCCCAGCAGATCTGCCCTTCTCCAAACCCCCTGAGTCCCAGCTGCCTGACACAGCAGGGGCATTCAGCCTGGCTGCCTCTGCAAGCCTCCCCCTCAGAGGCACAGAACACAGGGTCTAGAACACTCAGCTTTTTTTCCCGTCTCTGCTTTATGTGAAAATGTACAATTTCTTCCTGGGCAGTGGCCCCCAGGCAGTTCTTACCACAGGTAGTTCGTGCAGGTGAACAGACTGCTCTGTTGCAGAATATTTGATCAAGTGGAGGAGAAGCCACATGTGGATTTTTCACTAGGATCCACCACTTCTTGTGTGTTGAGAGGGAGGGTTTTCAGGTGTGTTCACTGCCCTGAGCATTCCTATTGATTTCCTGGAAGTAAATTGGGTCTAAGTTTGTGGGCTCCTAACCAGGACGGGCTGGAGGGGTGACAGGCGTGGTACCTTCCCAAGGCTCTTCTCCACCCTGCCATTCCCCTGCCTCAATACACAGGCAAGTCTTGAAGACTCAGGGCAGCTCCCATGACTTGGTTTGCTGACTTTGAAACGTTGCAAAGCCAAACTTCACTGTTGGATGGAGTTTTAGGACAGAAAGTGCACATGGCAAATCTTCCCACTTCATAGCATGGCACTATTGCCACCTATGCAAGATCAAATTTAAACATCTGCCACAGCAAGAGTAATGAGCAAGGAATGGCAAGTAACCAGGAGTTGTTTTGTATACACAGGCCTTAGCTTAGTCACACAGGGCATGGAAACAGGTGTTGCATGTGTATTCCCACAAGTCAAACATCCTAAGGAGTAATGCCAGCTCACAGCAAACAAAACGAGTATTAAGGCTATGGAGGAAAGAAGTGCTGGGGAACACAAATATTCCTAAATACTCGCATCCCTTCTGTGTGGTGTCTGGCCAGATTCCCATAGGTCATCCTTCCCCCCCATTGAAACTTTAGTTTGAGTAAGAGCTTGGACATTTAGCTTGCCCAAGCCTGACCTCAAACAGTGGAGTAAACGCTGTCTTCAGTCAAATTTAGCAAAGAACAAGTTTGGAGCAGTGTTCGTGCACCGTGGCAGATTGGTGTGGTTGGTTTGAGGGCACGAGGGAGCAAAGCTTTGGTTGGTCCCCAGCCCACGAGAGAGGCCAGCCACTACCTCTGCTTTGAGGGAGGCAGCTAATGGAACCAAGGAGTTGAGAGAGGGTTTATTCCTTTATTTCTTAGGTGCTTTTACAGTGTGGGCTGCTTGAGAACACAGGCTTCATTTCACCTCTGTGTACCTTGCAAGAATGCAAACTGCTTTCTGTTGGCTTAGACCACGAGCAGTGTCTGTGGAGCAATCTCTCCAAGTCATTCCTCGTGCAGAGGTGCAGAATCCCACAAGGTTACCAACTGTGAGGTGCAGGGTTACTCCAATGCTGTAGGATGCCTTTGGAAAAGCAGGAGGTTGTCCAAAAGCAGCCAGTATATGGGTGTAGTGTTAGAGCTGAGATGGGAAGAGAGGAGCATCCTTCAGAGAGGACCATCATGTTCTTCCCTGTTTTCTGCAGAAAACAGTTCCTGTTCTATAAAAAGACAGAATAACTGCTGTGCAACATCAGCCTGTAATAGAACAAACACTTCTTGGACCTACCAGTAAATTCATGCTGCCTCTGTCCATGACTAGTGGAGAGTGTTGTTCAGCACTTTGTATCAGCCCGTGCTTATCCTTTGCTGACATCAGTTGAGGAAGCTGTTGAAGCACATGCCTGATGTCTAGTACATGCAAAGTCCCACTGATTTGAGCCTGCACTATGAAACTAGAACTATCATAATTATTCCTGAGTCCTGGACATTCAGTGATCCACCATGTAATGTGCCCAACTGTATTTTTTTCTCATCAGCAGCTTTTCTGGCAAAGAAAGCACAACAGTGCATTTGCTGCCTCTAATTATAACTCTAGTCTGTTATTCAAACTTTCCTTGGGTCCAGTAATTTAAAAGTCTGGCTGATCACCTCTTGCATCCTGTTAAAAGCAGTCTACAAAATGCCAGCTGTGTGGGTAAAATCATGTGCCTTTTCCATTTCCTATAGGTTTTCCTCGAGGTCTTCAGTGTGAGTGAACTACTTAGATGGGCTAAATTTGGTCCGTGTTTATTTTTTCTTAATGAAGATAGAAGCACTCTGATGCCTCCTGCATCCCAGATGATGCTTCTGCATCGGTGGAGGATGTGAGTAATCACAGTGTGCATCATGTCATGCCTGTTGCAGCTGCAGGAAAGGGCTCCATTTGTGGCTGGATGCTTCCCTGGGCTGCAGCACAGCACACGCACATGAGGCAGGCTTTGGCAAAGAAGCCCAAAACTTCATCATTAACTGGCTGTCAAAAACTGGGAAGCAAAGCACAGGAGGTGGTTAGGAAATCAAAGTAGGATGTGTTTCTAATCACAAAACACAAGGAAATTTTCGAAATTTATGAGTAATAAATCCATATTGTTGGGACCAAATGGCTCCCGTTGCAGCCCTTTAATGTAACACCTGCACTTCCCCTCGCTGAGTAACGACCCCTTTTCTGAGTGCCCGAGGAGCAGAGCAGGAGTAGCTTTGCAGGCTCAGGAGAACAAAGCCAGGTTCCCAGCCCGAGCCCTGACTGCACTTTAGGATTCCATTTACAGTCTGTTTGGTTTGTAATTCAAATCGCTCCAGCCCCGAGTTAATGTTCAGACCACAGCCACCTGAAATTTGCTGCGGGGCTGAAGGCCAGCCAGATTGCAAATGGAGGAAACACTTGAGGTTTGCTAAATACAGTTAATAGGGGATTAGAGGCTGTGTTTTTTATGGGAGCACAGGGAGGTCTGTAATAGGAAAAATATTAAAATGCAAATATACAACTTGAGCCGTGCTGAGCAGGATGCAACTAATTGCTGTGTAGCCATCAAGGAGCTGTTCTTCCTTTCATTAAGCCAAGGGAAAACGAGAGGGAGAAGATAACAGGGCTGTGATACAGATTCTGAGGAGGGATGGGCTGTTGGGCCAGCTGATGGGAAATGACCCACTGTCTGGGAGTTCTAACATTCCAGAGGGGGCTCTGGTTCTGATTTGGTTTATGCACAAAGACTTGAGCAAGGCTCGGGTTTTGTTTTCCATTCCCTTTTTGAATGGTTAGCTCCTTGGCAGTGTGTGTGTCCAGTGCCTCGTGCAGTGGGGTGTGGGTGTCCCCATCCTACGATCCCACCACTGCCCTATAAATCAGGGAGAGCTGGAAGGAGCCTGGGACGTTGTGGAGCTGGATGAAATAGGATCAAGTGTAGCTAAGCCATGCCTAGCAGACGTTTGTCTTAAGGTTTCCTTTAAAACTCCAGCAAAGGAAATTCCACATTTCTGGGCTGCCTCTAAAGTGGTATTTACCTTAAGTTTGTCTGCATAATTTCAGGGGAGGAGACTCTGCACTCCCAGGTTGCTTGGTCCAGTATTTCACCGCCGTAGCTGAACTGTTTTTCCAATATCTGACCTAAGTTGTCTTCGCTGGAGCTTGTGCTGATCGCTCCTCTTCCCTCTCCCACTGGCGATGAAGAACAGTTAATCATTCCTCTCTTCTTAGAAATCCCTGCGCGTTGGAAGACTCTTTGTCACATCCATCCCTCAGTTTCCTCTCCTCCAGACTAAACAACACCCAAGCCTTTCTCCTCCCCTCGGATGGCAGTCAGAACTGCAGCTGCTGCTAGAGTGATTTCTGGGTTGCCAAAAATGTGCGTAGCCCTTAGTTGTTTGTCCAGAGCCAAGAGGATTTACCCTTCTGGAACTCCTTGCGTGTTTAGTCCTGAGATTAAGAGGTTCAAAAGTGATGTCTCTGTTTATATGGTTGGGAAAGGAGTATCAGAGGAGACTCTGGGCAAGTCACTGGGTTTAGGGCTTGTGTGTGAGTGAGAAACCATCTCTGGGTGGATGCAAAGAGATTTTAATGTGACCAAAGTAGAATTTAAATTAAAGCTGTCAGTCTCAGGTATGATTTTCACAATCCCAGGCTGACGTTTACTAGGAAAAAGAAAACTTTTAATTGGGGGAAAAAAACAAACAAAACCCCTCAAATTTTCAAGCACTCCCCCAAAAATCTAGAGCAGACTGCCAAGGATGGGGCGAGGGACAGGCTGTCACCACGGCGTGTCCATCCCTGCTTGTGCCAGAAGCAGAAAGCAGGGGAGCTGACTCGGAGCATCTCCTGCTAAGCACAGCAGCTCCCGTGGCCAGCAAATTTCATGGGGCAATGGCTTGGCTGGGTTTGCATTCTTTGTTTAAATCCAAGGCAGGAACTGCACGAAGCAAGATGCACATATGCACCTTCTTGGATGTCCACAGGGAACACTCCTGCCTTCTGCCCGGTGCAAGAGGTGTTGGCATGAGGGAGAAGATGACATCAACGCCCTCAGCTGTGTCCTCAGTCAGCTTTTGAAGAAAGCTGGATGATGATTTGGCATGATTTTGTGTGCAGTTTTAGTGTGATGCTGGTTATTCATACTGCCTTCCCCAGCAGAGGCGGGCAGTGCTGACCTACCTGTTGTCAGACTAAAACAATGGCACTGTTGCACCTTGTCCATAAAACTGGGGGCCAACCAAAGTCCAGTGAGAAAGAAAGGATTCAGCACCTATGCAGTGCTCTACCTTCCTCCTCTCTAGAAGAGGATAGCAATAAATCATAGCCAAGTACTCATCCTAGTACTAAACAACACAGTGCACAGTGGAGAACTGGCCAGAATTGTATGTTGTTAGAAACATCCACCTAGAAGAATCTTCACCTTTGCCTCCAATACCCTTATCCATGTGGCCTGTTATGCTGATCTTCCTTCTTCCAAAGGCTTCTGAGTACGTGTACCCAGCCTGCCAGGTTTAGCTGTGTGTAGAAGAGGTGGGAGATCCCTGACATCTGGTTCAAGAGGAACTCTTATCTGACACTGGGCATGGTTGCTGTTGCACCACAGCAAAGGCTCAGAGCCAGCAGAATTCCTGCATTCTTGCTTGTGAAGGGAGTTAAGATTCAAAGAGCTCATTGCTGTGTTGATAATTCCTGCTTCTCTTCACTGCTTGCCATCAGAATTTAAACCAAAGGAGACAGGCACACGGTAATTGTTACTGTTGTTGGTGATGGCAGTGAATTCAAGATTCCTCAGGGACCAGTGTGGTTGTCCACTTGGACCTGTGGTGTAAACCAAGCCAGAGAATTTGGCCTTGCTATTTTTGTATTGTTTCCTACCGAGTGCAAGGACTATCAAAGACATTAATCTGGGGCTGAGCCACGAGCACATCTTTGGGAAAGGCATCCAATCTTGATTTCAGACTCCAAGTGATGATAGAATTACAACACCCAGGAGAAGTTCCTCTCATTTGTTTAAGAAAGGAAAAAAAAATAGTATTTCCTACTTGGACAAGAGGAGCTTCAGCTTCCAGTCAGGAGTTCTGTGTGTCCTGTCTGCTCCATTACACATCCCACTGGGAGCACTTCTCTCACCTACATTTTATAGAAGGTGAGAGAAAATGAGTGGCATTTGCCTTAGGAAAAAACCTTAATGAGCTCTAAAGGTGTCAGAAAAAAATCACTGTTGATATTGGATCTTTTTTTCAATTGTCTTTCCAAATACTAGTTTTTTAACTGTGTGATAAAAACCCCGCGTGAAATATCAAATAAAAGATGTGGTTTTATTTCAGAAAGCTTTACTGAGAAATTGCAAATTCTCAAGCAAAACCCATCCAGTATCTTTGAGCTGTGCTGAAATCCTTCCAGTCTGAAACACATTGGGATTGCCTGGTCCCCTGTCACAACTCTGGATTCCAAAGCTCTTGTACCAAAGGATTACCTTCTTAAGGCAGTGCTTAAGTGTGTGCTTTCCTCTAGATAAAGAGCCAGGAGGGAATTTCTTAGTGCAGTACGAACACTGGTGATTTACAGGGGTTTAAATGATGGGGAGAAGTCAAAAATGTTTGAACAAATTGCCATTTACCTGCAGCAGTGATTTCATTTGGAGGTTCTGTCCTTAGCTCAGGGCATCCTTGTACTTCTCTATCTACAGACAACCTCCAGATATTTATTCCTGAACGTACCTGCTCAAACCCAAAAGGTTTAATCAACGTGGTGAAGTAAATCCCAAAATTCATATGTGGAGAAAGCAGACAGTGAACCCGAAAGTGGGTGTTTGTAAAATACAGATGCAAAACCCAGACATTTTCCTGTTTTGTTCTGCTGCTGGGTTTTCAGAAAATACTTTTCTAGCCATTTCCTTGCCCATTATTCTTTATTAAGATTTTACTGGGTTATGGACTATTTTTTTTGGGCCAGGCAAAGGGCGCTAAGATATTTCCTCTGGAATTTAAAGAGTCTTTTTTTTTCTTTCGTGTGGGGAGGTATGTTATTCTACACCAAGAGGGAAGTCTGATGGGGAAAAGCTTACAAATAGTTAATTGGAGGAAAGGTAAAATACTGTTTACTCTTTGATTGACTCCTGGGAGAGGGGAGGCCAAAATAACTCCAAACATTCCACTCCGTGAGTTCCAACTTTTATGGGTTTCCCATTGGTAATGTTTCACTTACCATGGTTAAGGACTCTCTGTAATGAAGTATGTTAATGTCTATAGGAAAGCTTTAGGCCCACAAGGTTTGCTTGATCCTGGACCAGTAAACACAAGGTTTGCTGTTTAAGTCATCTCTGCCAGGCACCCCTTTCAGACTGTCTATTCAGCTTCCACTGCAACAGCCTCCTTGAAGCTGGACCTGCCAGCTTGGGACTGAACCAAACAGAGATCCCACACTTGAGCATTAAACCACAAAAAGGAGAACCTTCAGGGCTGCTCCTGCTGCTCCTTCCTTCTCCCACCTTACCTTTGGAACAGGGGGAGGCAAAGAACCCGGGTGGGGTGTGCACCACCTGACTGACGGGCTGCTTGTCTTTTCTAGGTGGGGAATGAAGGGGAAAAAACCCCGAGACAGCCTTTGAAATCACTGCTTCTTCCTTGCAGGTGTCTGCCCCAGCGCCCAGAATCCCTCTGGGGCCGGCTGAGTTCCTCCTGTTCATATTCCAAAGAAAACTGCTGCAGTTGTCTTCAGCTTTGCCTCTCTTGGTGGTCCTGGTGGAGGAGCCAAGGGCTGGGGTGAGTAAAGTCGTGTAGCTGAGAAGCAGGTTGGGATTTCTGGGCTCTCGTGCCGTCTCTGCCGTTAAATCCCCATGTGCGTTCTGTACAGAAAATAGAAATGTAAATACAGTTGTGTCAATAAAGGCAAATGCAAATAGTGTAGGTGTGTTATAAAATGACTGGAGTGGAAAGAGCTCGGAGCATCTTCCTCCTGAGCTAACACTGAGGTTTGCACGTTTCTCGTGGGGCTCCTCAGGGAAAACGGGAGGGAGGCACAAGTCAGGCCCTGTGCTGAGGCCCCGAGGATGCCATGGCCACACCGTCTGGAGAGGGAAGGAGACTGATAATGCTGAGGATCCCAGTCCAACCTCTCTTCCTCGTCTTCCTGATGTCTTTGCCAGCTGCTTGGGCTGATGTTGCCAGCATCTTACCACAGTCGGTGTGGAGGGATCTCTTTCCCTCTCAGCTCAAGGCTCCTTTGAGGTTTTCCTTTTCCTTTATCTCTCCCTCAACTCTATTTGTGCAATGAAAGCATTTTGCTGGGAATCACCAGCAGGCACACTTCCTTGTAATCTCCCAATGCTTGCTCATCTGTATTGTTTTGTAAGCATTATGCAAAGTTTCAAATGTTTTGAGGTATCCCTGGGTTGTCAATGTAAATCCTTTTGGAGCAAGATTTCACAACAAACAGGGGAGTGTTTTCCCTTCACCTCCTTCTGCCGGGTCCCTCAATGCAAAATTCCGTATGGGAATGTGTCATTTCCTTCAAGTTGGGTAGTTACTGCTGTTTGAGGAGTGGTGTGGGCAGTGCAGGTCCCTGGTGAAATGCAGTGTGTGTCAAGACAGACGACAGGAGGAGGGCACTGCAATTCCATTCGGAATTGCCCCGTGGCAAACACAGTGGGTATGTGCTCTGTGGGGTGGGCTCCAGGGCACCACTTGGATAAACGCTGTGCTTAAAATACCAGAAACTTTTATTGAACCTGAACCTTTGCAGAGGCAACGCTTTTTTCCAGAACAAAAATGCCAGTTTGCCCAGAACCGTTTACAGAATTTTTTCCTTGCTCCAGTGTTAATTTCACACCATGGTGATGTCAGATCTCTCTGTATTTTCTCTAGGAGACTTTTAATCTTTTCCCAGTACCCACAGCAATATATTACTATTTCACACGCTCTTCTTTGAACCTACAGCACAGAAAATTAAAGTGTAAATATGCATGTGAACCACCCAAAAGTCATAATAAGATTATATGAATGCCTGCAACCACACAGCAGGAACAATGGGGTTGCACAATTCCTCCATTTTAATGAGGGACAGTCAGTACATGCTGGTACTCCTGGAGCTACCCTGGAGCCAGGAGGGTGGTTTAAGATGCCAGTGACACAGTGTGTAGGTGAGTCTGAACCATGGCCTGCCTTGGAGGGCACAGCAGGAGACAGCAGGGTGGAAAAAGCTGATTAAATGGCAGTGAGAAACGGCACTGGAAGGGGAAAGGATCACCCCAAACTGCCAGTCACCTGTGCTGCTTTGTCGGTGTCGAGCTCCTGCTGGGGAAAATACACCCCCCACGCTGATAGGAATAATAGGAATAAGCCAAATAAAGAACAGCTGCCGTCAGGAATCAGAAATCTCCCACTGCAGGGTCTAAAGCAATCCCTTAAATATCAGGGATTAAGAGGGGAGTTCAGTGTGTTCCCTCTGTCCCAGGCCAGGGTTTGTTGTCACCTTCCCTCTCCTGCCCCTGCTAACCTGGGTGCACCTGGGAGCCACTGGGGAAAGCCTGGGCTGTAGGTGTACCTCTCAAAATATGTCCTTTCCAGCTAGGAAGGTCCCCCTGTGGTTTGCAGCTGATCTGTTTCTTTTTCTGATACAAGAAATGACATGTCACTGAAGCTGGGTGTTCTTCCTTGACTGGATCCTTTCTAGAAGAGAAATGTGTTCCTTCTGAAGGGACCATCATTGTCCTCTGTCCAGGGTGATACCAGCCCACTCTGTACACGCTGTGAACATTTTTCAGATGTGAAACGTTTGAGTAAATATCTCTTGGGTTTTTCATGTATTAGACAGGACAAACAGTTCCTTAATTCATCTAGCCCAAATGTGCCATTCCTTTTTTCCCCACTAGCTAGGAAAATGCCAGCCTTTTCCTGGATACTGAAGACAAATCTAAGTCTAAAGCATTGGTTGACTTAGAGTTTTAAAACTCCTTGATCCTTTCCTAGTGACTATTAGGTTATTTTATGAGGTTGTGTGAAGGAGGTTCCTTTTGAAAGAGCAAACTCTCGACTTGGTGTTTTGTGCATAAAGCCAAGTGAACAAAAGCTCGCAGTCACTATGTGCATCCAGATTTCTTGGGGTCAGAAGCTTCATTTTCCTATGGAGAATGGTAGGAAAAATCCTGGTGTAAGTAGAATTGATTATCCTTGCAGGATTTGCTCATCCTGTTTGGCTGGGTGCTAAAAGGCAGCGGGAGCAGCTCCAGCACATCACGGTGCGTCAGGCAGCCCATGATGTCACCCGGGATCCCTTGTCGTAAGGGACATCCCCCGAGGAGAGCGTTTGCTCTGCTGGAAAAGGGCCATCCACCCACACACTGCGTCTCCACCCAGCTGCTCCCTCGAATAACCAAACCCAAGGGAGTGCTTTGACTAATGCAGTGAGTAGGAGGGATGCCATGACAATACAATGGGGTGTCTGCTGTAGACTGTTCTGGATTTGCATTTGATTGTTTGCAGTCCTACCCATCTGTAGCCACAGGCAAGAAGTGATAACCTGTCATTTTACATAAAAACACCTTTGGAAAAAAGGGGAGTAATGCAGGAGAAATAACATATGCTCCCTGGGCCTGTTCTTCCCAAGCACTCCTGAACCCATCCCACCACTTGCTGGTTTCGCTATTTACTGAGGGGTTTCTTTCCAGATAGTTTCCATCTGGAAAAAAAAAAAGGCAAAAAGAAAAGAAAATCAAGAAAATTTGAGTGAATAAAAGCACAGCCTATTGCAATTTGGAAAGGTACGAAGTAAGTGGAGCTTTAACAGAAATGGCCAGGAAAGCAGAAGGGCAGTGGCATCAGGCACTCAGCAGCTGGACAGAAAGACTCTGCTCAGCAATGGCATCTCTGTCTTCCCCTGTGTTTCTGTGGTGCTCTGGCACTGAAAGTTCGAGCTGGAAACAGCAATTAATTGTGTTACATGACTTGAAAAGTTCCCCTCTCTTATTCAACACATCCTTTGTCCTTCTACAGCTGAAGCTCGTTTAAGTTGTGCAATAGAATTAACCTACAGATGAAGCTTAGAGTGAAATCTTGTTGGCTGTGTTTAAGCTTGTTTTGTCTGGATGTTTTAGAGGCTTTCCCATCATGTGTGCAACATGGCCTCGGAGGGAGAGGGCTTTCCATCCTATACGTGCAGAGATGCAGAAATACAGGCTGGAGAAGCCCTTGACAAATGGAGGGCGAAATAATCCCCACAAAATTACCTGTAGGAGTCATGGCTTTTTAGGTGAGGGAAGGAGTAAAAGGGCCAGTCAAAGTGCAAAGGATGGAAAGTCTTGAATTCCCTCTGGGGAAAGGGAGCCAAACCTCTTTTAAATAGTTGTAGATCCATCTCACTACCGAGCTGCCCCTGTTTTGAACTGAGCCTCCATCTCTTGGGTGTCAGACCTGCAGAATACTAATTAGTTATTGTAGGAATGCATGGAGACGTGAATTGGTGCTCCCCCCATCCCTTGCCCATGTTCCAGCCTTACTTGTACGTGGTGTCACCGTGTTAATGCTGCAAATCCCTGCTGAGAGGCAAGATAGGTTAGTTAAAGCATGGCACTGCATGGCTATGGCTTGCCAGCTCCTAGGTTAGGCCTAGCTTGGGTCTGGCCAGTGTGGGGTGTATTTATACCCAAATTGGGTGCTGTGTGCTTGTGTCCCTGGTCATGGCAGAGAATCATAGCAGGGACTTGCAGGATCATCCAGTTCCAGCCCTTGGCTGCGGACAGGGACACCTTGCACTAGCCCTGGTTGCTCAGAGCTCCATCCAGCCTGGCCTTGGACACTTCCAGGGATCCAGGGGCAGCCACAGCTTCCCTGGGCAACCTGTGCCAGGGCCTGCCCACCCTCCTACTAAAGATTAAAGTGTAATAGCCCCTGAAATCCAGCTCTGGTGCCAGCTCTTGGAAGCCTGTGAGACATCAGCTCATTTGGCTTTGGTTTGGAGTATCAGGTTTCTAATTCTGAGAAGAAGAGGGAGAAAATGCAGTTTGCTTGTAACTGCTGCAGGGACACACAGGCTGTTCTCCCTTGTCTTGCTGAACTGTGCAGTCATGATGGCACAGCTCCCTGCCATGGCCTGGGCTAAACCCAGCCCCAGTCCTTGTGAAGCAGCAAGAGCTCCATGAGATTCCCAGCAAGATCCTTGAGCAGTCTAAATGCACAGCTCTGCAGCTGCCTCGTGTGCCCTGGGAGTTTGAAAGCATAGCCAGAGGTGTGGGATTGCCCTCTGCGTGAGCCATGGGTGTTGGCTTCGAAATGCCCCGCTCGTGGGGCCGTGCCAAGGCAGTGCTAGGGCAGAGCCAGGTGTGCGGGGGTGTGTGCGTGTGGAGGGACTCAGAGCCGGGAGCAGGGCTGGGCAGAGGGTGCAAAGGGCCGTGCAGAAAGGATTGGGCTGCTGCTTTGTGCCCAGGGACACCTCACACACGGGGGAGCTTCCACCAAGTCATTTCCTGACAATAGAAATGTGACCCCTTGGCAGAAACGTTGATTTTTCCTCTTGGGAATTGTGAGGGGTTTATACTGGAGCATGGAACACCAAACTGGTTTCAATTTCCTAGCTCTCCCCGCCGTCCTTTGCTTGCACACCTCAGTGTGACATCACACCTGGAGTTTTCTGCTGAGCCTCCTCCTCCTCTTTGCTGGCCACCACTTGCTCGAGGGAGGAGAGGCTCCCCTGGCTCCTGTGCTCATGAGGGAAAGGGGCCAAGAGGGCAGCTTTGTCCCGGGGAGCTGGGGGGCTGCACGTGTCCTGTGTGCCCCGGCGGAGGCAGGAGGGGCAGGAACACCCCGCAGCTGGCACTGCGCTTCTCCTGCCTCTTCCCAACAGAGGGAGGCAAAAGAGAGGCAGCAGGAGCTGCTGCTGCTCCAGTGGGAAAGAACACGTGTGTGGGTGTATAATGAGGGGACTTTACCAATAATGCCTCGGGGATTATTCATTTGGTAAAGGGACGCTCAGTTGCCCTAGAGATATCCCATGGAGTGCTTCGTTTCTTGAGAACTTTGGAGAACGCAGGATTTTGAGTCCAGTGCTTTTTTGTCTCCTGCTCAATGGCAAAAATAATTTTCCTAATCTGCCCCGGGGATTGCTCTGTTTCCAATGGCTGGTTGTGTGCACAGCCCGTTCTGAAATACAACTTTTTGTTTGGAAACTGAAATTGTTCCAAGGCGTAATACCTTCCTTTCAGATTTTCATTTTTCAGAAGTGACCCACCCTCTGCTGAATAATAAAGCTTGATAACCATAGTTTCTCAGATAACATGCAGTGAGCTGCCAATACTGCTCTGGGACTAAATCAGGAAACCACTGCCTGGTGTTACGGAGGAATCAGTTATCTGGAGGGGATCGGCTGCCCTTGAAATGTTTTTAAAGAAAAATGCATGTTAGAGATCACCTTTCTTGTAGATGTCCCAGATTAATACCACAGTGAGCCCAGAGATTGAAAGAACAGATTAAAACATGTCCATTTCCAGGTCAAGGAGAACCGTGATTCAGTCCAGAGTAAATTCAAATCACACACTTGTCTGAAATCCGCAATAAAGAGGGTTTATAGTGGAAACATTGACTGACCTTTCATCCCAGCAGCCAGGCCAGCCCTGCTGTAACACCAAGTGGAAATAAGAGGCAGTGGAGTTCCAAGGCTATACACCAAGGGCAAGGCCTTTTCCTTAATGTAGCCTGAGCATCCAGAGAGAAAATCCCAGAGCAGTTAACTGCCTCTCATCTTTTTTTCCATTAATTGGCCACAGCACAGCACTCTGAAGCCGACAGAAATAACTGCTGTGATATTAACCCAAGGCTGAGCAGTGCCAGAAGGCATTTCATTTCAGACCTCTTTGAATTACAGTATAATTTCCTCTATTGCTCACCTCAGAGAGCAGGAAGCTGGCCGTCCATCTGCTCGGCGAGAGGCTCTGAGCTTTGTGTGACGTGAACCTTCCTTTCTCCTGTCTGTGGGAAAATGAAATCGGGGCACTTCCAGCAGGACGAGGACAGGGATGCTTAGAAATATCACAGGGATCCAGTTTGCAGAGGCAGGGCCGTGGCTGCTGCTGCTGGGGAGAAAAGGATCCAGCTCCTGGAGCTTCTTGTCCTACCCCACCTCTCCCCTTGCAGGAAGGAGCACTCTTTCCCTTCTCTCCCATGTGTGGGTGATGGCAGGAGGCAGAGACAAACTGGGGGGGAAGACCTTTGGACTATACATCCAGACTATCTGAGTTAGACACTTCTGGGTTCCCTGGGCCAAATTAAAAGATGTTGGCTACATGACACTCACCTGTTGCATTTGTCTGCAGCTGTTTCTCTACCAAAAACTTCAAAGATAGGAGATGTACACTCGTCCTTAAAATGATTTATCTGTTTGTTTGTTTGTTTGTTTTATGCAACTATTTCAATTCCCATGGACGTTGGTGTAGTGTTTGGCTGTAAAGGAGTTTAGGTTTACTGTTGTCTGAAAGTGCTGATGCTGGTGCAAGGGGCAGCTTCCTGTTGTATCGATGGAGTCCATTCATGGTTATTTTAGCAAAGAATCCTTGGGGTCAGAGAGATGGGCTTTACAAATGGCTTAAAAGCTGCATCGCAGCCATTTGTCCTCCCACACCATCTCTTTCCATCAAGAAACACTTAAGCATCTCAAATGAGTGTAATATTATGAGGGTTTTGTAAAAGGCAAAAATTAGAGAAGTCTGGACTGCCTGTGTTGCAAAACACTCGAATGCTACATCAGATAATTGGATCTCAATTGTTCTCTTGATAGAAACTGAATTGAGAACCCAATGGCATGAAATGTGAGAAACAGCTGCTTCAGTTTTCCATCCTGACTGTGCCTGTTTTCAGGGTTGCTTGGCCATTTGAAGGGGGCTGAGATGTGATGCTCAGGAGCTGCTCCCTGAGCTGCAGGAGCTCCCTGTGACACAGAAGGTGACAATTCCAACAGGGAATGCTGGCTGTTTTTAGAAGGAGAACCTAACGTGTGTCACTTCAAGGATTTCTCTCTGAGGTGGATGTTCTCTGGTGGATAAAAATATAGGAGCATGTGGAAATTGATCTGAAAGTTAACCCTTGACAGGAAGGCAATTGAATAATTTAAAATCTCAATAGTTATTGTTAAGTTGCTGCTTTTCTCCAGTGGGAACATTCCTACTTGCATGTTACATTTACTGTATTTTCCATACCTTTGTTTCATATCAAGAATGTCAGGATACCTTGAGAAGGAAATGAGGGACATCAATAGCTAAACACAGTGTGATCCAGCTGAGAATGCATGGAAATTAATGTCAGGAAAATAATGCCTGTAGAAAGCTGGATCACATTCTGAATACAGTTTTAGAAAGTCTTGCTCAGTCACTGTAAATATCAGCAACACTGAACACAGGCAGTGAAATTCTGTGTTGGAGAAGCATTTGCAGTTTTTCAGCTGCAGATACAATTTTGAAATCAAGTAAGAATCAAATAAGCAGAGAATTGACTATTAAACTTCATACACTAATATTCTACCTTCAGTATTTTCCAGGTATTTTCTCTAATAATCCAGACCTGGTATTAACTTTTTTTCCCCCCTTTTCTTTTGGTTACTTGACTATGTACAATAAGAAACCATTTCCAGAAATATTGGAAAGAGAGGATCATGCTGGGCATTTTACCTTCTTGCCAGAATCAAGCAGGTGAATGCAGACAGAAATTTAAAGGAAAAGCAGGAGGAATTTAATCATCAGTGGCCCCGGTCTCTGTGTCTGCAGCTGGAAAAGCAGATGAGTTATCCTGAATAAACCCAGGATAATCCAGGCTGAGATCCAATCTGGTCTGAGATTAAAGGAGAGTGGGCAAGTCATTGTTAGCGTTTTGGAGCCCCTCTTAACTTTCTGACCTGGCTGTGATTGCTGCTGTTTCTTCAGAAAGCAGGAAGTGCAGGATAAACCTCACACGGAAACCTCTTCCTCTGTGATTTCCAACCTCCTTTTGTTGACAAACCACATGTATACATTTGGACTTGGGAATGTCAAAGTGTTGATTTTCAGTCAAAACGTTTCAACAGTTGAAACTGAAGGGAAAAAAAGAGTTCTGAACTTCGGGTTCTGTGGGGGAGAAAACACTGTGTGTTTTTGGTTTAAAAGATGCCAAAGAGGGTTCCAAACTTGCATGTGTTGAAGCTGATCTGATTTATACCTGTTTATAAAAGCTTTAACTCGGGTTATATTTATTCACTTATTCTACATTTACATTCCCATAAAAGAGACAAGGATTTAGCTGCCCCTTTTTTTTTTTTCTCCTTGTTTAAACAAAAACTCTTCTATGTCCCTTGTGGATGGGCCAGGTCACATTCTGACACAGCCTTTGGCTCTGGCTGGTGCGTGCAGGAGATCCAGGGCTCTGAGTTACTGAGCAGCAGTGCCTCGCTCACGCAGTCTGAGCCTGGAGACCTGGTACTTCGCTTACTCCCAAGGTTTGCTTTAGCAGATGGAAGGGGATTGTTTTACCACGTTTTCAAATGGCAATTCAAGTCTATTTTTATCTGTCTTCTGGCTTGCATGAAAGGAGACTGCCACCTGTTTTTCGCAGGTTGTTTTCAGCGCTGCGAGCCAGGTTAAGAACTGGCCTCGTCAGTGCTTGATGGAAAACGAATTTGTTGCTGTGCACAGCACAAGGAAAGTATCCAGGGACAGGGCTGGTGTCTGGCTCTCTCTTGCTGTATGGGCTCTGTCTCCAGCGAGCTCCTCTGGGGTCCCCAGTGTCCCCAGTGCCCGCAGCACCGTGGGCTCCGTGCGCTGCTCGTGCCTCCTGGGTGTGACGTGAGTGCAACACAAAGGGTGGGTTGGGTTGCTTTTTGCCTGGCTCCATCCAGGAGTGACTGCAACGTCTGGGAGAGGAAGGATGATTTGGCAGAAGAGCTGGACTGTTGTAATGACTTTGGGGAACATTAAACCTTTTAGGAGGACAGCCTTTAACTGAGAGTTATTTTTGATCTCTCACTGGAGTTTAGCACTGTCTGGTTTTAGATTTCACCGTGCTCCTTCTCTTAGATTGGACTGTGTCTCTCTGATTGGAATAGTTGTCCTTGCCTGAAGATCAGCAACCAAGGCAGCCCCATGGAAGGCTCAGTTTCTGTGAGTTAGAGAGGCCCAAGTTCATAACCCCACACACAGCCCCAGGTGGGTGTCCACCTTCTCCAGCTGCTCCTACAGCTCCTCAGTGTGTCACTTGAGAAATTTAAGGGCAAACAACCTTCAAAGACACTTGGGGTATTCTTGCCTGAAAAAGAGCTCTCTCAGGTTCACAGACCCTTTTTCCTCTCTCAGCTCTCTTTCTCACTGACTATGACTGTATTTACAAGCACCTGATTCAGAGCTCCTTTTGTTCATCACCAGGAGCTCCACCAGAAGAGCTACATCAGAGCTCGGCAGTGCTATTGTTTATTCTGGCTTCTCTCAGGGTGACTTTCTGGGTGGGTTTCTTTGGGTTTGATTTTTTACTATTCAGATGTTGGACTCTTTTCTCAATTTGTACTTCTGGATCTACTGAAGAAATGTGAGTGGTTTATATCATGGGTTTTAGGCCCTCTTGTACTAATTAACTTGTAACTTCATCTTCAGTTTTGCTAGATTTGGTACTTCTTTTACTGTAAACACCCATTTGTTCCACTGGGTAGCAGAGCTCTCTGAACATCTGGGAGTCATCATGTGTCATGAATGACATGATGTATCCTCACTGTTAGACGAGCACAATGATAGATCTGATGGGTGGAAGAAATGTGTCAGGGTGAAGATTAATATACCCTTTGGTTTGTGCCTTGTGACTCACTGGCTAAACTTTGTTCTCTCTTTGATGGTGCAGATCCAAGATTGGCGTTTTTCCTCTCCCATTTTGGTCCTGGTTTATAACACAGGAGCTTGAACTAATGAGACCAGAGCTCTTGCTGGCCAGATCAGAGCCCTTCACATCTGTCTGGACCAACGTGCCTAAATAAATGCTCTCTTTGTGTGGCACGGCTGGCTCTCTGCTGGACATGGTTTGATACCCTCGGGCTGGGGAACCAGCAGGACTTTGGTAAGATTTGCTCCTTGCTGTGCCTTTGCAAGTGCACATCATTTGCAGTATCCTCTTGGAGGAGGATTAAAGAAAAACCTGCCTGGACAAAACAAGACCATCATATTTGATTTCCCCACTCCAATTTCATACTGGTATCTCTTTCAAATACCTGCTTGCACTCCCACCCTCCAGCAACGTGGGGAAAAGGCCCCTTGGGAAGCAGCAGGACGGTGTCTTAACGGGAGGGTTGGAGCTCCTCATCCCGGCACGTGTATGGATACAGGTGGGGCTGAAAGAAGTGTATTTTTACAAGCAAAACTGATGCTGTCAGAAATAAAATACACCATTTCTGTGTGAAGAAGCACATTATGTGGGGAAACAGAGAAGGCAGCCAGGGAGAGCTTCCAGGGGAGCTGGAGCTCAGAGCAAGCCTGGAGTTCCAGCAGCTTGTCCCACACTGGCTGGAGCAAGGGCTCCAGTCTGTCAGAAGGAGGTCAGAGACAAGTGGGCAATAGTGAGGCTCTTGAAAGGAGTCTGCAGGTGCAGAGCAGTGAAATAAATAGGCAGGTGCAGGGAGGGAGGTTTTCATCAGAGCCTTGGCGGGGATCTTCCTCAGGGACTGCCCTGTCTGGCTCCTGTGCAAGGGGGGCAGTTCAGTGGCAAAGGACTCACATGCAAACTGCAGCTCAGGCCTTGTTCTTGTGGCAGGAATAAAGGAGTATGACTCCTTGTCTTCCTGAGGATCGCTGCCTCTAGTCTAGAGATGAATGTGTGTGTCAGCATTCTCCACAAATAACTGCAACTTAAAAAACGACATTTTCAGGGAAATTTGCTTTAGCAACAGTTGTGATTTATTTTGGGTTCCTTACCAGGAAATATTTGAGCAGGTGAATCATAGAATCATCAAATGGCTTGGGGTGTAAGGGACATTAAAGATCATCTAGTTCCAATCCCCCTGCCATGGGCAGGGGCAGCTTCTGACATCACCAATTTCTGTGTCAAACAAAGAGAAGTTTCTTTTGAACCCTGGGCAATGAGGAAATGAAGCTTAGTTCAAGCCATAAGCTCCCTTGCCAAAAAATGGGAACATTCCTAAAAAAGCTTTGCCTATACCTTGCATTGTGGGCCAAAACTAACCATCCCAGCTTTCCATGGCCACAGCCCAGACACGGTGGCTGCGGGGAACTGTCAGACAATAACTACTTTTAGCTATTACCAGTGGCAAAAATGTAATTAGTGGCCTCATTTTAAGACAGCTGCAAATCACCTGTTGGGAATTGGGGAAGAGAAACATGAGGGATGGCCCCATTCCTTCAGTCAGCCCAGTCTCCACAGCCCTTCCCAGTCTGCTGCCTTCAGGCCCCGGGCCTGGAGCCCCTGCTGCAGCTGCAGGTGGGTCTGTTCACCTGGAGGGCCAGAGGCAGGACCTGGGAAGGACAGGGCGCACAGCTCTGTGGTGCATCTCCCACAGTCACAACCCCCCTCTTGGCGTGCTCTCACTCTCCATCAGCTTTTAACAGGAGCCCACAGGTGTTTGGGGGTGAAGCTCCATGGGTCAGCTGTTCACAGCTCCACTCCTTTGTGACCTGAGGACACTGCGCCTTTGAAACCAGAGGTTTTCCCTTCCTCTCTCACGTGTGGGTGCATCTGCAGCATCCTCCAGAGCTGGATGTCATCATGGCCTGTGTATCCTGTTATTTTCACTCATCCAGGGATCGATTCTCCTTCTCGCCATGGGGACTGTGTAGGGCTGAACCCCCCGAGCTGGCTGTGAAGCAACACCCAGCACCCAAGACTTCCCCAGTGGCTACAAGACCGCCTTCCCTGGCACCCTGTCAGGCACTGGGGTGTGAACTGTGTCTTGGCTCTGCTCGGCTTCGAGGAGGGCGTGCTGCAAGCTGGGGCAAAGCCAGCGTGGCTATCTGATCGCCGAGCTCCTCTACAGCTCTCCACCCATCCATCCACGTGGGCACGGTGCTCACCGCATCCTGCACGGGGGATTCTCTCAGACCCCCTACAGCTTGGAGCCCAAAGGGCACTGCAGCAATCTTCTCTTCTGTGTGGGCTCGCCTCGATGACATTGTTCAGAGGGGTTGTGCTGGTCCTGCTGGCTGGGTTGCAGCGAGAGCTGTGTGGTCTTCGAAGTACTCTTTGAAGGTAGGGCAGAGTCACAAGGACACGACTGGGGGGAGCTCAGAAAGGCTGAGTTCAGGTGAAGCTGGGGCATTGGGAGTGTGGCTGCCCTTGGTGCTTGCTGCAGGTGTTGTGCACAAAGGCACAATGCTGGCAGTGAATTGCAGCCGTGCCTGACAAATGGAGTGTGCAAATATTTTAGCTGAGATTACATTTCTGTTGGCAAGCACTGCTCAGAGGCAGAGGGGTAAAAGCCTGGAGTACCTGCACCTGAACGATTACCAGGTTTGTGTGTGCTTGCTGTGCTTCTGGGGTAAGCAGAGAAGTGGGAATATCCAGCAAACCTGGAGTCTACAGTCTTTGACTAGTTTTCATTTCTCCCCATTCAGCCAGTTAGGTTGTAATACACGTTCTGAGATCCCTCCGCTGTTCCAGAATTTATGGCATTTCCTGGGAAAGTCAGTCATCTTCTTTGTGTCTCAGTGGTTCATGGTACATGAGGACGTCAGCACCACAGTGGGCCAAAAATTCAGAGGTGCTCACACTAAGGCCACGGCAGAAACATGAAATACTTTGGTTGTATTATTTTTCCGTTGCTGTGAATGTAATCATCAGTCATGTCAGTACCTGAGTACTCAGTAAATGATACCCACTCTCCAAAAGGAAACTTCCAGTAGGACCAGCTTGTGACGGGCTCTCAACCTGCCTCTCGAGGCCAGGCTGGACAGGGCTTTGAGCAACCTGGTCTAGAGCAGGATGTCCCTGCCCATAGCAATGGGCTTGGAATGGGATGGTCTTTAAGGTCTGCTCCGACCCGAACCATTCTGTAGTTCTGTGAGTTATCCCTACTGCTCTGTAGTTCCTCACAGACCCCATCGGATCCAAGGGGTTCTTTGGAAGATTTAAAGGAAGGGGAATTGGGATGCCTGAAGATAGGGAGAGGCAGAAGCTGTTTGGTAGCAGGGTTTGATGGTAGCAGCAGAAAGGAAGGCACTGTTTGCCAAGAATAATGTTGTAAGGATGCTAGTCCTGCAGTTTAGCCAGAGAAGCACTGGTAGGAGTGATGGTAAATTGGGACAGTTTGGCACACTTTCTGTGGACCAGCAAAAGGAACAAGAAGAGTTAGCGGTGGCTCTGGAACTTTGCTGGTGTGCACCTTGGTTCCAAACCCCTCCTGGAGCTCTCCCGTGGGGATTTAGGAGGGCTGCTGGAAAGCACACAATTCAGGCTGTGAAATTCTGATCAGGGCTCTGGAGGGGAATGGGAAGAGGCTGTGGAAGGGGGCCCTTCCCATGAACAGGAACATGCAGCGTGTTCCCCATGGCTGCTGGTCTCTCACTTGCCTCATAGCCCTCTCTGTAAAGGCTGCCCCTCTTGCCACACTGTGTGCAAAGACATCTGTTTTCTCCCTAAGTGCAAAGTGAAAGCTCCTATTATAGATTGCTTTGTAAGGCAGCTCCAAGAAATGACAGCAACTATTAATAAAACTTGCTTAATTGATATTAGCATAAATGTAGAGCCAAGCAATATTATCAGTATCAGTTCTGGAACTGTTCCACTGCGTGCTCTTCACATCTCTTTTATCTCTTTCAGGTGATCTCAGGAGAATGCTCAGGGGGAATTCAGGGACGAGAAATTTAATGGTTGCACTTTTATAGTCTTTATCAGACCATCAAGGCTGCAATCAAAAGATAGGAGTTATCAACTCCAGGAGTTCTGTCATCTCAATCAACCTTCAAGAGAAAATCATTGCAAGACAGCCTCTGGTAGGTGTGGGAATTAATTCAGATTTGGGGGCTGTTATGGAATTTGTGTTATGTTAACACTGGCAAACTCTACTTATGGATCAGGAGTTTTCTGTGACACATACTCTAAGAAAACAGAATTAAAATAATGGGTTTTCTCCCAAAAACAAACAAAGCAACCAACCCAAAGGGGTGGTGTGTTACCGTGGCCACTTCTCATACGAGTTTACTGCATAGTGTGATTCCTGTAAGCTCATGTGATGTGTGGACTCAGCATCATCTTGACAGGGAGCTAGAGGCTCTGAAATTTGGGATAAATACCCACTATGGACAATAAGGATCAATGTGTAGATTTCGTTCATTCCCCCTCATTTGTCTCATTTGGTGGGAAGGAGTTGCAGAGCCCTTTGCAAGAGAAGGGCTGCTGGGTGTCCCTGGCCCTCCCAGCCCTGGCCATGGCACTGCAGCCCTAAGCCAAGGGCTGTCTTTGCTCCCCGAGGCTGCCCCAGCTGGAACCAGTTGCTGCTTGACACAGTCACATCTCCTGTTGAGACTGTGATAGTCTTTGGCACATTACGCTGCGTTTACATCTTCTAATTCCCCCCAGGAGACACATGGGTTATTTTAAGAACCATGTGTAAGAGCTTGCATTAAAGCCATTACAGGACACCAGATGGGGGTGCAGAACTGATAGCAACAGGGCTGCTGGTTACCATGTTGGCCCTGGAAAATGTTCCAGAGTGCTTAGCCCTTCTTGCCACCCTGCTTTCCTGAATCCTGGTGATCCAAACAGTTCTGGATTAGTGACATTTCTAAGAACCAGTTGTCTTCTTTTTTTTTTTAGCCAAGCATAGTGAAATGTATCTGTATTTCCTCATCTGAATCTTCCAGATCACTTCATTTCTGGATTAAACTTGCCATAGCAAATAGGAGTGTTTTATGCTAAAGAAACACCAATGAAGTGGAAAATCAAAATTATAAGCTTTTCCTTTAAGTAAAGAAGAAATAAAATTGTCAGTAAATGAACAGCCCAGAGTCATTAAACACGAGTATCACTGAGGTGTTCCCGTGAGCACCACCATCTCAGTACACTGGAGTCTAGAGGGAGTGGCAGTGCTCTTAAGGACATAAATGACAGAGGGGTATGTTTCAAAAGGAACTAGATTAGTGGATCAGTAAAGCTTGGCCTATTTGATTTAGATATTCAGTCAAAATGAATTAAAACATCTCTGCTCTGTAGAGGTCGGGCTGGAAGTCTCGTGAACTGGATCCTTCTGGCAGCCGTTCCTCCTGCCACGGCACTTACTGACGTAGTGCCAAAGTCACTGGGACACGAACTGTGGGAGTTTTAAGTTGGAAGGCTGAATTTTTGTCAGATGTCAGTCTGTCCCACAGGTAAAAACACAGTGCTTTGCTTCAGTGTTATCAAAGGGTCATTTGTAGTCTGTTTCTGGGACATTATTTTTATATGAAAAATTACCTAAACTGTAAGAGGTTTTCTGAAGGGTTAAGTAGTCTGAAAGGAAACTAAAGAATAGTTGAGGCTATGACATTAATTTATTTTTCTGAGTGAAAAAAATGCTGTTTTGGTTCAAGAACTGAAGCCCCCAAACCTGCCCTAGCCCAAAGATAGCATAGCTATGGTTTCCTGCAGCTAAAAGTATTTGCTTCAGATTTTTTCATGTCACGATATAATGCACCATTGCAACTTATTTTAATTTATCTGGCTAATTGCTGGCTCATACAACCACTTGTTTATGTGGAATTTCACGAGTTCTATTTGAGAAGAGAATGAAGTCTCTCTTTTCAGTATCCCTGTCAAAACCAAAATGTAAGTAGTTCACCATTCCATGGAACTGGAATTCTGCAACATATTTTTGGATGAAATTCTGTTCTTAGGACAGGGATGGAATATTGACATATCCCTTTTTTGTTGTTGTTGGTATGACTGAACAGTAATTAATTTCTAATCCTGTTAGTATTAAACTGCATTTAGGGCCATGCTGTGTCCTAAGGGAGCATGAGAGTGTGATCAGCTGGTCCCTCACTCTCAGCGTGGTTCACTGGCTTGCCTTTCCCCGTGTGCCTGATCTGTGTGAGACCTGACATCACAGCTAACCCTGTGTAGCCTCACGGGAGGCAAATGCTCTGGGGGTCCCAGGCTGCTGGGAAGAGAAATCTTTCAGTTACTGAATCAATGGACTGCTGGGTTTGAGCTTCAAAGGCCAGTCTGTGGCACATTTCTGAGTCGCCATTCAGAACCACGCGATGTCACTAAAGACATGGTGACATGGTGGTGCCCATCAGGCTGCTTTTACACCTCTAGGTGCTCTCTCCTTGCTCCATTATCTGGAATTCCTGCCTCGAGGCTCCTCCTGGCAGTGTGGAAGGAGGGAGTCCCCTCTGCCCTCTCTGCAGGAGCCCATCCCTGTTGATCCTCCCCCACTGGAGCAGGCACTGTGAACACCCAGTCCAGCACTCAGCCTCCCCTCCCAGTGAACTTTGCCATTTGCTAATTGAGCCCCGCTCTAGGTTTCCTCCTGGGTCTGCCTTTTTCTGTAATTCCTTCCTGTGGAGCCTGTGTGGGCTGCCTTCTAGTTCCTGTGCAGTGTGATCTCCTAATCCGGCAGCTTCACCTCCGGCTTTGGACGTAAATCAGCAGAGAACTCTCCCAGGTTCTGCTCAGGGTAGGAGCAGCTCCTGAGCTAATGCCATCAAGCTGCCTAAAGTGAGAGAAGAGCCTGATAAGAGACAGCATTGTATTTATAGTTCCTGGCATAGAGCACAGCACAAGTCCTATTGAAATTCTTCCAAAATGAGTCTCAGATGACTGAGGAACTTCTGGCCTATTTGAATCGTAAGTGGTTACAGATAGTTTTGCTCAGAGTTTCCTTCAGTTGTTATATGTGCTACTTCTTCCTGTTAATTTAAGCCAGGTTGGGAACGTTTAGAAATTCTTGGGAGATTGGGCACAAATCCTACTCCCACTGAGGCTGAATGGCAGTAGGGACACAGATCCCATCTGAGATTCCACCCAGCTGGTAGCCTCTCTCTGCATGTGCAGTGTCTGTGAAGTGTGGGCAGAGAGATTTCATTGCCTGTGGGACTGTTCAGTCGGATGTTGCCTCTGCTTTCCAAATATTAAGCCTGACCTCGCTGCCATATATGATGTGGGCATGGTAGGTACCTCATCAGGTAAAGGGGCCACTTCAAATGAACAGGTTTTGTCTTCAGGCATAGGTTATGGTGTGAATGAAAGGAATGAATACTTTACAAAGAGTAGAAAAAATGAGACATTTCAGAAAAAAATGTACTGGTAGAAAAGGTAAGGCATTGCTGTCATCAGAGCACCACGAAAGGCGTGGGGCAAGGACTGCTGTAATTCCCTGACACCCTTGGGGCAGCACAAGCAGGACTCTCCCCCAGCAAGAGTCAGAATTCTTCTCCTACAGCAAACAGCCAGGCCAAGAGGCCTCTGTCCAAGCTCCTGCTTTTGGAGCAACACACTCAGTGATTCTTTTAAGGAAATCTCTAAGCTAAGTAAGCAAGAGGTCTGGTAAATGGATTGCTCACTTGCAGGCTCTCATAGCTGTCTCATTAGCACTGCCACTGATTGAAAGATGAGATGCAAATGCAAATAAAATAAACAAGGGAATAGATCTTTGCATTTGGAAACAACGAAGTTGGGGAAATCCCCTTCTATCCTTAATCATCAGTCATGAAGGACTTGGAGGCTAATTCTCCTTGACATTGAGTTAGTGTTATCTTGACACAAAGACAGAACAGAAAGTTGTTTTGTGAGAGTGTTTTATATCCATTTTGGGCTGTTATGACTGAGGATGAGTAACTACCAAGCCAAGTGTCGTGCTCGATTTTAGGGAACTACCGCATTCCTTCTCTTAAAAGTTAGTTATTAACCTAAATAATTTTGCTCTATTACTCAATTCCTTTTTCTTTAAGTGCACCCTTTATGTTTATGTGGTGAAATGAGCTATAAATATATTGCATTATATGTAAATGTTGCATCTTGCATGGTTTCAAAGGAATCTCAACGTTCTGATGGAAACCAACCCCATCCTCAGCAAGGCTTCAGCAAAACCCAAAGTATCTTTTCATTATTGTCCCACTGAAGGGAGTTTGCTCGTGTGACTACGAGAATGTTGTGTGTGAAATAGTCTGTAGGGGAGAGGAAGCCTTTTCTCATGGGTACACAGTGTCCTGGAGATGGTCAGAACTGGAGGAGGAACTTCTTTGGCTCAGTGATAAGTGCTGTAATTTTGATTACAGGGTCAGGCTCCGTTTGGGAATATTCTGATTTCGGGTTGCTCCCTTTTGTGCATTCAGGTCTTCTTTTAGTGTAGTCTGTTGAATCAAGATATGCTACAGGTAGCACTGTCAGGTGACCCAAGTCATGTAGGACCTAAGTCATGGACCTACAGCCCCTCAGCTGCCTTAGGGCTAAATCCTGCTCCTCGTCCTGGTGACTTAGGCTGTGACAACCCCTCTCCTTCCTGCTCTGGAGCGTAATCCCTGTTGAAAGGTGTGGGGCACAGTGGCCAAATCATATGCACTAAATACATTTCAGAGTTCCTAAATGCCATATGGACATCTGAAGAAGTCATCTGTGTTCAACACATTCCTTCAGTTTCTTTTAACAAGAATATTAATCTCATTCATGTTAGAGCACAGTGAAAGTTATTTGGCTTTCTCCTCAGCATGTGTGCAGAAATGGATGTATGTGATTTGCAGCAGAAATACAGCTCGTTTACAATACACATTCAAACACACATAACTAGAATTATTTGCATTTTCAAACGGTCATGCAAAAAATACCAGTTTTTTAATGCATCTGTAGTGTGTGTGTGTGCATTTTTCCTGGGCAGTTGCCCCTCAGTGTTTGTGGTGTTCAGGGGGCTGGGTGGAACACACATGGGCTGGTGCCAGCAGTGCTGTCACAGGCTCCACGCTCAGCCCTTAAACATTGACACTGCCCAGGAACCTCGCTCACGGACAAGCCCTGGGCCAAGAGGGACCTCGGGGCTCCCCAGCCCCTGTGGGCTGTGACAGCCAGGAGGCTCATCCCTCTCTCACAAAATAGCCAGGCCTGAATGTAAAGCCTTCCCCGTTTTCACCTGCCTCCCCTCCTGCTGGCCAGCTCCTCCCTTGCCTGCTTCAGCTGGGAGTTAAACAGCCTTCCCTCAGTTTCATCCTAGATTAGTCATGGACTGTTCTTACCAATTTGTTCTAAAGTCAGTATTGTAAGTACTTCTTCCTCCTCCCTGCCGTTTACTCAGGAAGTTGTTGATGTGCTTGTGCAGCTTTGGGTCCCTGGGGCGGGGGGATGTCCACGTGTATTTGACTTACACACAGATAAGCAGGCGGAATGACTTTACAAGCCAAACCCGGCACAGTGAATGAAACAAAGCAGGATGAGGCTGAGGCTGATAAAGGCTGTCTTTGAAACAGTTGTCCTTCAGCTCTTTCTGGGCAGTTGCAGCTGGCTGGCTTTGCTGATTTATACCAGGACAGGTCTCCTGAGCCCATAAAACTTAGGGTGCCACAGCGCAGCACGGATCTGTTCATCAAGAAAGAGGATATTGGAGTCTATCCCTTATTTTCCTAGCAATAAATTACATGTGAGCTGGCAGAGCGGTGCATTTCCACTTTGGAAGTGGAGGGCTGGTTTGCACTTTGGGATTCCTCGCTCCAGATGTGCCATGTTGCTGTTCATCCTTGGCTAGGCAACTTTGCAAAGGTGATTTTTGATTTTCCTTTCTTTATGACGCAGTGGTTTCTGTGTGTTCGAGAACCAAGGCAGGTAGGATTTGTAAAGTTAATTTAAGGGCAAACAAGTTTCCTGGGAGCAAGGTAGAATGGGCTGTGGAAGGACTGGACTCTGTTCCCATGTCCTGTCACTCCCAGGCAGCACCCCACGGACCCCTGGATGAGGAGGGGAGGAAGGCACACGCTGTATTCCATGAGAACTGGCCTCCTGACTTCTCTGTGCCTTCCCTGAGGGTTGCAGTGGTGGGAGACATGTGGGGCGAGGGCTGGAAAGCAAGCAGTGACAGGGGAGGGAGAAAGGGCTCTGCAATGTTACAGACAGTGCAGGAGGAGCTGCCAGGGGAGATCGCTTGCACATTGAAATCACATCAACTACCAGACTCAGCAAGGACCCCAACAACTGAACAGGAGCCATCTCTTTGAGAATCCTGCTCACAGAGCTGCCTTGATTTGCCACCTTCTAGCTTGTCTCTGATACCTGGGTGGGTAAAGACTTGTTCTGAAAGACTGCTACTCTAGCACAGTTACTTGACATTAAATAACTCAGTATTAAAGAGAAGAAAATACAAATAAACCAAATAATTTTAAATTACTGGCAGCTGAGCTGAAAAAATAGACAGAAACCTGGTTTGCTGTGAGGGGATTGAGGAAAGAAACTTCCTTAAAGCTGCCTGTGCTTTCTGTGGGTTCCCCAGAGAAGAAGTCAGAAACAGAGAGTTGCTGGTGGTAGAGCAGTACTGAAGGTGGCATTTTGTACAGGGCTGCAACACACTTGAGATAACCCCATAATGAATGAAATGGGATTTTCATAGGAATGCTGGCACTGCAAACCCGCTCCCCACAGCTGGAGTAGAAAGTTGTTGGCAGCCTTAGCCTGCAGTGCCAGGTGATTTGTGCAGCAACTTGTTAACAGCAGTTAAGCAATGAAATCAGGTGCCCTTCCCCGGGGCTACAGGTGATTCACTGAGCTACAGCAGCCGGGCTGGGAGCAGAGCGGATACACAGCGGGGAGGAGAGGGGACAAGCTGGGCTGGCCAGGCATTGTTGAGCCCACAGGATGTGCCTCGATGTTTGTGTTCAAGCAAAAGGTAACCAGTGGTAACTGGAGGAGAAAGGCTCAGGGTGCCGTGGCAGAAGTTGTCTGGGCGGGTGGCAGTGGGGTGTGCTTGGAAGGAGGCCCCACATCTGCTCCCCTCCTGTCCCCTGGGCTCTGAAGGGAGCCTCTTCTGTCAGTCAGTCACCTGGAGCTTCCCAATATCATAATTAGGTCACCTGGATACAATTCACTTACGTCACCACGAGTGCTGGGAGCATTCACAAGGGTTTAGCTCACTTGTTCTTGCACACAGCTAGATAACAGAGAAAGCATCCCCTCTGTTTTCCTCCACGTGCTTGCTTAGTCCGGGCTTTCCTGGCAGATCATGCAGGGGTTTTCAAGTGAAATGAGACCTCTTTTGTAGCTTCATAGCATGAGATTCAAATGATGGGATGTTTTCAGCCTGTACAGGAGTCATTCTGCATTGCCTGGTTGTGACACACTGCATGAATGCAGTCCCAGTGACACTGACAAAGACCCTCTATGTGATAGACCAGCCATACAGCCTCAGGCAATGAAGGATGAGGATGGAGGCTGCAGGTGAACAAAGGCCTGAATTTTCTGGTTGAATGCATGAAGTTACTCCTCCAAGCATCTGTTTGCTCTCCTTCATTCAGTTAAGGCTTCCAAGTGTGAAGTGTCCCTGTTCCTTCTTTGGGGACTTTTTTCCTGCTTTTGATGGCACTTGCTCATTTGTCCATCATATCTGAAAGCATTTCTTAGAGTAGTTTCAATACCTACATACTGAAAGGAGAAATCCATATAAGGCAATAATTATTAACATTTTTAGTCATTAAATCTCTAACATTTATGCTCTTGAGCCCAAGTTCAGCACTGGATTTAGGCTTAAATTCTGAATCAGCTTCCCACTGATTTGAATGTTGAATTGGATACCAAAATATGCACCAAGAACCTTAACATGAAACCTTCAACACTTCTTGAAGGCTCAATAAAAATTGCAGGCTTTCAATGTAAGTCAGGAAAAATGTATTTGAGAGAACATGATGAAATGACCGTGATACCCTTCCCCTGGACCTGTAAACCAGCCTGGCTTTTAGTTAAGGCATTGTCACCCCGCCCTCCATCCCCAGGGGGTCAGTAGTTTGCACAGTGCTCTCAGGGATTGCTGTGCTCACCTCGGTGTTCTTGGTCGCACTTGTGCCCCCCAGCCCTGTGTGCTCCGGAGCACTGTCAGCCCAGTTCAGCAGGCACGCCCTGGGGCTGAGCACTGAGCAGCAAGGACTGCTGATCCAGTGGGAAAGTTAATGGACAGTTATTAACAGAAGGGGGAGGTATCTCTACAAATAACGGGAACAGCATTCCTCTTCATGAAAACGTATAGAATAGGTTCTTTAGGCTAAAAGTAAAAAGCTCTTGCCAACAGGTACTGGCAATATATTGCTCTCACTGCAAATGCTAGTTTTATTAGAAATGAATAGCCTGCTTTGCAATACTGTGACTTCATTCAGATCCTACTTTTTAACATAATTGAAGATCAAATACCTCATGCAGCACTTAGACAGTCGCCTCTCCTTTTTTTTCCTTAACTGTATTTTGATCTGTGGGTAGAATGCAGTGTATTCTACACATGGGCTGAAAGGCTCCTGAAGCCTCCAGGCTCTCCTTCAAAGCAGCTGACACCAGCTCCGTGCTATCCTCTGAGCAGAAAAGCTCCTGCAGGCTTTTGGAACAGCTTTCCCTCCACAGATTCCCTGTCCAGAAGGAGACACTATACGGTGAGATGATTGTGAGAATGGTTTCATGTCCAAAGTGTCTTAGCAAACCATATTTGGAGGTTTAAAATAGATATATTTATACATGGAGCTCTAAATTCGTAGATTTGGTTTTTTTTCCTAAATACCCACCGTGATCTAAAACTGCAACAACTGAGCCACTGACAAGTGACTCAAATCTGCACAGCAGTGGCAGTTCTGACCAGGGTCTGTGTTATTCATGCTGTAATTAAAGGAATAATTAAAACCTCTGCTGATGAGTGTCCCTCAGTCAGAACAGGGACTTCATAACCGGGCACTTGGTGGGTTGTGGTGGACAAAACAACAAGTCATCCTCAGAAATATTATTAGTGGCAAGGCTGGGTCATTTATCAACTCCAGTTCCCCAAGAAAATCTGGATCTACTTTCCTATGGTGAAACACAGCAGGAAGTAATTTTGGAATCTTTTCTAAAGTATGTCTCCAAGTTAGGGTGTGATGTTACGTGGGTAACGCTCAGCACCAGGGATACAGCTGGCTCTCCGTACCTTGCAGGGGAATGCAAACTGAGTCACTACCATGGAGAGGTCACTGCAGTGCTCCAGGAGCGGGCTGGCATCTCACACCGGTCATCCAGACGTATCTCTAATATTCAGTTTGTCATTCATAACTTTACGCAACATAATGAGCCTGTCGAAGCAGACAGGATGTGAAATTAGAGCTCTTGGGAGACCCTTCCAAAGAGCAATGGGAGCTTCACTTTTGGTTCAACAGGACTGAAATAGAGCCCGTTTCTTATAAGAAAGAGCAGCAACTAATATTTATTATCCTTTTGATACGGAGCCATTACTGGAAGCCATTATCATCACATTTCAGGTTACTTAATCAGCCCTGTGAACTGATAACCCACATAAATAATTGCCTCACTGCTGCCAGCAGTGCTCTTGGCACACTATGAAAATAACATTATTCCTTACGAACTAAACCACCATAAGATTTCAAATGACAGATTAAAGGCTTTCTTTGGGTACCCTGAGTACTTCCAAACTGAGCAAACAAGAGGAGACCCACCATTTTGCAGGTATGTGGTGGAGGTGAGCCACGGCTGAGCTCCCTGATGGCACACAAACCAGGGGCATGTGTCCAAACATGCCAGGTGAGTGCAGATGATGAAAAAGCCAGATTAAGTGCTGAAGAGCTACCTGCTCTGCAGAGCATTCCAGCTCCCAGGCACACCCCAGCCCATCCTTAAGTGATCAGAAATCAGCTATGCGGTCTGAAATCCAGGGGGATTCTTCACCTTTTCCCCTGGAGACAGGCACTTTTTAGAGGGACATTAAGCATGGCTCGCCAGCAGCACTCGGGGCAGGGGCTCCATTACCTCTTGGGCTCCGTGGAGCACCCATTTGTGATAGTCTGGGCCATGAGATCTGGCCCGGGATCTCCAGCCCACAGAACGCAATGAGGAAAGAGATACTGGACCTTAAGTGCTCTGCAGGGAAAAGTGGTTTCATATTTGACTCAAATGGAAAGTTTTCATTTTAGCTCCGTCGCTTTTCTTTTGAAGCCCAGGGCGGGAGGTTCACCAGAAAATAACTTCTCTCTGAAACATTTTTGGCCTGACCTCCTTGCTGAAATGCGTGTTGGTGCATTGAGTTGAGCTCTGACGATGTGTCCAAGCAGTCCCTGTGCTGGCCAGGGAGACACCCGTGCTCAGGGCAGGTACCTGAGCCTCGGGAGGCATCGTGAGGAATTACCTCTAGATGTCACTCATGAACCCTCCTCTTCTCCGAGGGATTTCAGTAAGCACTCAGGTTACCTGTGACACAGCAGCCCTTCAGTCACTCTGCTTGGTGCAAACCGAAAGGTTTGTTTGCTGCGCTCCTTTTCCGCACTGCTGGAGGCAGAAAGGTAAAGTATTGGTTAAAATAGAGAAAAACATAACCTTAGGCAAAATAAAGAAAGGCTTCTGTAGTCTTTGGTGCCGACTGAGCAGATTGGGAGGGCTCAGGATGAGGCTCATAGCCTTGGTTCATTTAGGTACCTATGGCTTGGTAGTACTTGCCTAGCAACGGGCCAAATGCTTGGTGTAACACTTGAGAGCCCGTGACTAAAATGATTTGGTTGGTTATTTCCACCCCTGGTAAGGCTGAATAGGCTGAAGAGATCAGCTCCCCTCCAAAACCCAATTATTTTCTCTTAGATGTTTTCAGGGGGTTTTCCTTTTGTTCCCTAAAATCTGAAAATTCTTTGCTTGCTTATTTTGGTAATTAAAAAGTCCATTCAAAGAGGTCTGTGCTCTACCTTCAGTGAGGGGAAAGTGCTTGTATGGAAAAGCCATAGATACAAGAAGGGAAAATGTCCATGAGAAAATCTGGGACACCTTTAGCTGTGGGAATGGTTTGTGAGGGTTCGACAGCCTCACCTGCAGTAAGTAGAATTTTATTCTGAAATAGCAGAGCTGAAGCCAGAGGGTCTCCTAATGGAGTGCAACACATGTACAAGAGCATATGAAGTCTCATATGAGCTGTGGGTGATAACTGTTCCAGTTTATCTCGTGTCTGGAAGGAGCTTGGCCTTGCATTCTTCCATTGTTCCACTGTTCCTTGAGCGATGTGGGTTCCCACAAAGCCTCCCTTAAAGCTTCTGTGGGTTCCCTCAGTCCTGAACTGCCTACAGGACTCGTCTGCAGTGTTACCATATGGCCAGTATTCACCTTCCACCGAAATCAGAATTAGGATGTCTGGTGGCTGCATTGCAGCCAGTCAGGATGGACAAGATACTCAAAACATCCCTATTGCAGAGTAAACCAAGGCTTTATAAATAAATAGGAGGCAGTGAATGTCTGGCAGCGTGGAGCAACCACATTGGCAGATCATACAACAATAAAGACATTCAAGTTCATCACAGAATTAACCTCTTCATATGAGGAAGTGGATATATGTGTGTGTGTATATATATAAATGTATTGGTAATATAAATGTCTTGATTTTTGAAAGAACTGCCTAACAGCATAATAATAATTTGGTCAAAATGAACTTTTACTGCTGAAAGTACAGTAGCAGAGGTGCTCGTGGCCAACAGGTTTTACCAGTGCAATTTAAAAGGAATGGAAGCTGCACTTCCATGTCACCAAAACGTCCAAACTATTGAGGTTTTATGTACAAGGCATGACAAATTACTACAGTGGGTTGAAGGCACTTACAGCAGGCAGATCCATGGGGGGGTTTTGCTGCTGCTGTATCACAACCACTGGCTCTGGTCCCTAAAGCTGCTTGACTGCTTTGCTCCCAAAGGGCTGAGTCAGGCACCCAAACCCCTCTGGAACTTAGTCATTAAGTGATCAGAAACAAACTATGCAGGGTAAAACCCAGGGGGATTCTTCACCTTTCTCCCTGGAGACAGGCACTTTTCCCAGGGACATCAAGCATGGCAATGCACAGGTACCTGTCCTGGAACTTACACTAATCTCTATTTAAAAAAACACAGGTTCAAAGAGGAATTAGGCCAGGATTAAAAGTTGGATTGTTAAAATACCGTACATTAATTAAAATAGCAGGAGAGGAGAGGCATTGGAAGATCTTGAAGGCACAGACCTGGTGGGAAACTCAGAGAAAGATCAGGTGATATCTACCCTGCAGGATGCCAGGGTGGTGTGAGGGGATTTATCTTCTGATTCCGAGGAGGTGCCTCTGCTACTGAACCAGTTCCTTCTTCCTGCTTCAGGAAAGAGACTCTCTGCCTGGCTTTGGGGCGGGGAGGTGGAGGCTGGAGCATCCACAGGGCAATGGTGGGGGCTCGGGCACGCGACAGGGAAAGGTAGTTCTTTTTACTTTAAAACCATGGAATTTTAAATATACAAACAAACCCCATGCTGGAGAAACATTTCATTTGCAAAGTGAAGGGCTTCAGACTCAGGACAGGTCAGAACTCCACGGGATTCATCCTTCTCTGCTGTGACTGATAAATGGCCAAAAGGTTGGTGTGAAGAATGCACTAAGGAGGATGAAACCAACCACATAAAACCCCCAAACCCCTGACAACTAAACTGTCTGCTCATTCCTATACCATAGGAATGAGCAGAAACTATTTGCAGGCCCCTGGCATCATTTCTTTTTGCAAGAAACAGCTGGACATGGTATAAATCTGGTTCGTTACCTTATGACTGCAATGACAAAGCCATTTCTGAGATGATTTGGTAGCTCAGCAGTGTCCGAGGCTGTTGCTGCTGCGTGGGGATGCCGGGTTGTTCCTGGCACAGCAGGCTGGAGGTGGCAGTCAGACACCCCCGGGGAAAACCTGCTTCAAGAGAAATGGTCCTGTGATTAGAGATAGTGTCGTGCTGGATGTGCACGGGGAGGGGACAGAATTAACCTTTGTGCCATCTCTTGGCTTTGAGCCGCTGGGCTGGCCCGGCGGTCCCTGGGGAGATCAGCAGCAATGTTCCCAGCAGGGAGGGGGCCAGGCATGGTGGGGTGCCAGCTCTGGAGCCACTGGGAACGTGCAGGGGGGCCACTTTCACTCACTGTTGTAAGGCTGACGCTTCTGTGCTCCTCCCTCCCTCCCTTTTAGCCTGTTTCACCCTTGCCTGTGCCAGTCCCCTCCGTTCCCAGCCGTCCCTTATTCCTGTGACGTTGAACAGCGCTTGGCTGTTATCGCTGATGGATGGAGAAATGGATGGAGCCAGGTCACGCAGGGGTGCACAGCGGGAGGGGGTGTGAAGGTGGTGTTCCTGAGCAGCCCAGGACTGGGGTTACCCGTGTGAGGGCTCAGCAGGGTCAGAGGGCAGCGCTGGGGGTGCTGGAGATGCTCCTGTGTGGGTACTGGTGGGGTGGCACGGCGAGCACAGCCAAGGTGGCCGCGGTGCCATGGGGAGTGTTGGGCGTACCCGAGCCAAAAGCAGGAAATGCTGAGCCCTTCAGCCCCTGTTCCTGCAGCCCTCCCACCTTCCAGCCACACCACATCCCCTCTCGGGGCTGGGATCCTGCCATGCCGGGGGTGGGATGGTGGGCACGGGCCTTCTGCTCGGCATGTGGGGCTGGGGGGACACGCACGAGCAGCAGGCGCTGCCTGTGCCACTTCAAAGCAAGGCAGGGGATTGTCTGGCGGGCTGAAACCACACGGGAACCATTTTGGAAAGGGGTTGAGTCTTTGATTCTTCGGTACACAAATCTGACATCAAAGCGAGGTCCTGGTGTCTGTCAGATATGTCCTTCATCCCCAGAAAGAGATAAAGCAGCCTCCTGTCCCTCAGATAACACGATAATTAGACAGCGTGATAATGCATTTATCCTGGTGCTTACAATCCTTGATCATATATTGCAATTATGTATACGGGCCACAGGAGCCCGTGGCTTTAATTATAACCCTGATGGCCAAACGATAGGAAGAGGGAATCTTCCTAAGGGTAGGGAAAAAGAGGCTTTTAATTCATTTTTATAGATCCACACTGAATATAATAGAAGGGATTAATATGAAAGCCTTTGCTGGAGTGTTTCTGTGACCTGCCAAAGGTGTGTTTGTAAAGAAGCAATGGTGCTTGGCTATTCCATTAATACAGGGCAGTGTTAAAGCCATAGGAGATGGGTACCAGCCCCGATGGCAACAGCACACAGCACAGCATTTCACCCTGATGGTGATCTGCTGCCCAGAAAATTAACTTGCAAGTGTGTATATTATTATTATTATTATTGAGCTTTAGTAAGGGTAAGTTTTCAAAGATAAATAGCAGACTTAAACAATTTTTCATTCATTTCACCTTGGTTGCTTTGCAAATCTCATCCAGAAGAGAACAAATAAGTGATTGCACATCCCTGCTGACTCTGTACCTGAGTGGCCAAGGCTCCTGCATCAGGAACCCAAGGGCTTACACACAGTCTAAGTCTGTTTTTTCTTGCATATCCTTTAACCACAATTATGTTTTCCCGTTATTTGTGCTTTATGAAGCCCTGGATTGGAATAAATGAAGCAAGGGAAGGCAGTGGATGTTGGGAAGCCGGAACTGGTTGTAAATAGTGTCAGAGTTCGTAATTCTGAGTTTTACCAAATTTCTGCTGCTCAGTGTTTGGAGTTGGAGTTTGGAGCTGGCCTGTTGGCCCAGCTTCTCCTCCAAGTGCCCTTCTGGTCTCACACAGAAAAGTGCCCATGTAACCACATCCCTTGTGGAAGGGCGCGGTGACCTTTCCCAGGAGAGTGCCAGGAGTGGAGGCACCACAGCCTGGGCACCTGCCTGGCTCTTGGGAGTGAAGAGCAGAAGCACGGAGGAAAGAGAGAAAGTCAAAGGAAGAATTTCCCCCGGGGAAACCATCTTAGCTCTTAGGAAGCACTGCAAGGGTACACAGTCAGAGTCAGGCCCCTTAAAATAAGAAAGCCCCAAACTGAAACACCTGGGAGAAAGAATTGCTTTGGGAAAACTGGAGTGCAGATATAGTCAGCTGGTGACAGAAGGCAGCTAGAGCAGTGGTGGAGGTGTTAGAACATGAACTTTCCTTCAGACCACGAGCAGGAGGAGAGTAAACCTTGGCTGTGACTGTGCATTTCATCAGTAATGACCAGCACGGTGACTTCTGTTGGGATCGGTTCCTTCTTGTTCTCCAGTACAGAACTAGGTGTTCATCCAGCTAAAATGGCCCCTAACCCCCCTACCAGGGGTTGGGGGTCATTCCCTGCACCTCTCGTTCTCGTAGGGCCCCTCCTGTCTCTCTTTATGCCACTGCAGGGCTTTTCTCTGCAGCTTCACCTTGGGCCCTTCCCAGCACTGGGGTCCTCCAGCCTGTCCCTGGTGCCAGAATAATGCCACTCCTCCCTGTCAGCAGCCCAGGGCTCGTGGGAATGAGGCCTGCTGGGCAGCTGAGCCCCTGCTGCCCTTGTCCCCAGGCCAGACTCTGCTTGGTGACAGCTGCAGGAATCTGCTGTGGCTCCCTGGACAGTCAGCAGATCTGAGGAGCTTGGATGGCTGTGCATGCACAGTCAGAAAAGACACATGAGATACACTGAGTACGTGCAAAACAACCGTGCCGAGGGGGTTAATAAGGCTTGTGCATGGGAGAACCCCCTTGAGACTGAAAGGCTGGGATTTGTCCCCTGGGGACACCAAGATGACACCAGGGATGGTCTTGCAGTGCCTCTGCAGCAACCCTTTCTCGCTCCCATCCTTGCACCCTGGAGCACCAGCCAACGTGTCTGCAGAACCTCAGAGGAGAGAAAGATTCCCATGGCAAATGGCCATGGAAATTCCTCCTCCAGAATTAAGGGATTAGTCTCTGTGCTGGAGAGCCACACACATGCAAGGGAAGAAGCTCCAAAGCTTTTCTTACTTCTGCTTTGTGCTTCAGGCATCCTTTGGTGTGCGGGGTGAAGCATTTGCTCCTTGAAGGGAATTTTGCTGTTATACTGCACTATCTGAAATACACTGGCCACACTAGTTATTCACATAAAATTAAAAAAGAAAAAAGAAAAGAAAGAAAGAAGAAAAGAAAAGAAAATAAAATATTTTTGCCTTGGTGATTCCCTTCTAGAAGATTCTGTCACAAAACCCAAACCACATCTTCATGCTGCTGGGATCCTAGATTAAGATGTTAAAAATTGGCTGAAATGAACCACTTTTCAGCTGTCAAAAAAGCCAGCTGAAACCCACAACAATGAGGAAATGTTTATTTGGGGGGAGAAGGCCTGAAGCAGACATTACAAGTTTCTATTCTATGGAAAGTAATGATGGGAATTGCTTAACTAGCTACATGTTTTGGTACATTATTGTTGACTCCTTATTGAAATATTTAAGTGTCAAGTGGATTCAACCAGCTAATATCACTTTGTATGCCCTACAAGTGTGTATATATGTAAATACATATATATGTGTGTGTAAATATATATATATATGTAAATACACATGCATATACATAAAAGCAACTGGTAGATGCAGTATTTCATGTTATAAATCATCCTTGCAACCATCACTGCCAATAACACCCAATGCTCCAGAGGTTATGGAATATTCTTCCTCAGCTGTGGGTGTTGCCTCGCGGTCACAGCCCTGTGGGGATGGATTAGCCTTCAAATAGGGGGGCTGAGGAGCTGCCAGGAGAGCAGCACCACACACTCCCTTCTTGAAGTGGGGCAAGGGGAGATTTATCAGGAGCTGCCATGGGGTTAGGGATTGCCTCGTGAATATTTATGTGTGAAAGGGGATAAACTGTGCAAACGCACCCAGGCCACTGGTTTCAAGCGCTGGCATCTCTCTCTCCTGGCTGGAGATAACCAGGAAGCTCCCAGGAGGTGAGCACTGCTCCTGGGGGAGGCTGAGGGTGAGAAAACCAGCACGTGAGCTGCTGGGCAGGGGATGCATTTCCACAGCTCCTGGCAGGACGGGCAGAGGAGGAGGAGGAGGAGGAGGAGGCTGCCACTGCAGAGGCACCAGCAGAGTTTGTCATGGCTTGACGCAGCTGCAGGGGGGATGGGGCACAGCTCCAAAGGGCTGCTCTACACATGATGTAAAAATAGCAGCAATAACGATAATAACAGAGCAAAGCGGGGGAAATGTTGAATTAGGGGGCTGTAATTCCAACAAGGACAGACTGCGAGTCCCCAGATGGTGCTGGGATTGTGGCTCTTTAGTTCACAGTTGCTGACTGGAGTTTTTAATATGCATCCCTTCTTTTTTGCTGGTTGATCTGTAGGAAAGACAAGCTGCCATCCTACAATTAACCACGAGCTGCACGGCACCACCTAAAAGAGGGTTCCTCTGTTTCACTTGCACCTAAAAGCAGCAGGACATACCTGGCACCTCGTGGGCCTGTGCAGGACTCTGAACTTCCTTCCAACTGTGCCACACTATGGCTCCGTGCCTGCCCTAATTAGGAATAATTAGCTCAAGCACTGGTGCAGCTGTACAGCTCGTTGTGTCGGAGCCTCACCACATCCCTTCCTGCCCTCAGCTTCTGCACTGCTGCTCCCCACTCTCCTGTGTGGACTCTCCCAAGCACAGCTGGGTGTCTGCTCACCAAAGCCTTTTGGATTTCTTGGTGCTCCTGCGAGGAGAGCACGGAACTTCCAGGCTTTTCACTCCCAGCTTCCCCGTCCTCTGCCTGAGGCTGGAGAAGCTGGAAGGGGCCAATTCCACATCAGAACCATCTGGTGAATCCTGATAAGCCATCAGGCTCGTTACCTTTATTGTTCCTCCAAGCTGCATCACATGTGTTCTTGGAAGTCACCATATTTATATTTCACTGGAGATGAGAAGGATTAAATCAATAGCGGTGGTGGGGTTTTAGCCCTGGGAAGGAGGTCTGCGGTGCCAAAGGCTTTTCCTTCGTCTGGGACCACGTGGCTCTCTCAATTAGGCACATAGAAACCATAAATCACTTGGGAGCAGGACCTGCCCCTCGGTACGTTACTGCTTTCAGTTCCTTTTTGCAGGGTTCAGCCTGTCTGTGCCATCACCCAAGCAAGCCCCAGTTACCCTGAGAAGCTCCAGGTTTTGCTCAGCACTGTGTGAGCATGTTCCAGCAGCCCTGGGGGCCCCCAAAAGTGGAAACACTTCGGTTCCAGTGGCCCTTTTCCCAGAAATACTTTAGGTTTTTCCGCTTCCCTGAGCAGTCTTAGCCTCCAGATCCTTTCCTATTTAAAGTGCAGTGTTTTGGAGCATCTCTGTTCCCTTTGCTTTCCCCTTCCCACTTGTTCCTGCAGGTTCTCCGAAGCCTGCTGTGTCTGAGTGCACTCTTTTTGTTCAGATCCTCCCTTCAGGGGCCTTTCTGCCATTGCTTTTTAAAATATCTTTTTCCCAAGTTAATCCAAGGCTAAAGACACAGACATGAAGAAAGAGCAAAGCCTGTTGCCACCAGCAGAACCCTCACAGGTTGGGCTTCCAAGTCCTGCGTTGGGTGCACGTGGATTTTGGTGTGTGCACAGCTTGGACATGCTGTGAATCAGCAGGGAGAGTTGGTACAGCCTATTTTGTGAGGCATGCTGCAGAAATGGGAAAGGAAGGGTTGTCTGGGTGGGGAAAAGTGGGGTTTGGAGTCACGGCTGCCATGGCTGAGACATCTGGCAGACTTCTAAGCAGAGGGGATCCCACCTGAACTTCACAGTAATGGGTTGTGTTGCTTTGCAAAGCTCTCTAACGTAACCCAAGTGAGAGAATCAGGGCTCACACAATCACCAACGTGACCAATGGGGACCTTCAGCATTGCCCCAAGAGCCTTTTCCATATTTCTTGGGTTTAAAACAAAATGTGTGTTTGGATCTCAGGCAAACCTGACAGCATCACTTAATCACCTTTCTAATCATTCCCTTTAAAAAATGATTCCTTTCATTTTGTCCTCCAGCCAGGAGAAGTGAGTTATAAACCAGCTTAATGCTAATTCTTCTTACTTTGACGAGGGCTAATTAAATTCATACCTCTTTGAGTAAGCTGTTAGAAGCCACAGTTAATCAATGTTTTGGCCAATACGTCCTCATTAGGAAATGCTGGGGGTTTTACCAAGAAATAAAGCTCAGTCCTTCCAAGCAAGCACATCAGGTGAGCACACACCGGGTCCCTTCGCTGGTCTGGGGTCCTGACACAGCACATCGTCCACCTGCAGCTGTGTGAAGTGGTTTATTCTGCTGAAAATGTACTTTGCCTAGGACTCTCCTTAAAAAAACCCCAAACAAAAAGAGTATTATTGCCCATGGGGCATTGTATTAGCGGGGCTGAGACATCCTGATTCCAAACAGTCATTAAGCAAATCAGAGGTAATTTCTACTGTGGGGAAGGAACTAATGCAAAGCCTGCCAGCTGTCTGGCCCTTCCACAATGCCTTCAGACTCAGCTTTGAAGGTGGCTCGGCAGCGTTTGCTCTCCCATTGTTGTTGTGACTCCAGGAGGACAGTGGGGTCCTGCCCCCATCCAGCAGAAGGTTCAACATCTGCCTGGTTTGGAGCATGTGAGCAGCCCCACCGCACTTAACGAGGCTGCTTTAAATGCTCCCAATTAGCCATGTGCTTAAGAGCTTTGCTGGACAGGAGCCATGGTAAGAACCAGCCCCAACTGTGACCTAAAATTAAAACTGGAGCACTTTAAAGATTAATTAAGGCCTTGTCTACATGGGAAAAATCCTTCTCTGTGGCATGAGAAACTTTCTTCTCATGGCGTTTGTGGCCCAACTGGATTCAGCCCAGTTACAGTGGAGGCGACTCCTCTGAGGTTTCCTGACCGCACTGGGGAGGTGTGGAGAGTTTGGAAATGCACCCAGTGTTTGGAAGCAAATCTTTCACTCCCCAGTGCATGTGAAATTTGTATGCCTTCAGTCAGCTGGATGATAGCATCGTCCTTTCAACCCTTGGGAAAATGGCAGGGCCATTGGAGTAGCCAGAGAGCAAATAAACAGGCACATTACACTCCTCCCTTCTTTACCACAACTGTTGAATCCCAGAGACACCACAAGCCGGAACTATTGTCCTTCTAAAGCTTAGGGATCTGAGGACTGGGAAATCTCTGGAGCTCCTTCTCGTTCCCAGAAGGCATCTGCTTGGGCACTCCAGAGGGGCTGTAGAGTATGAACTCATGAAGAGACATGAATTGCTCTTATGTTGACTTGTTGTCCCTTTTGTCTGCCAGAAGAGAGGGGAGGGGGATTGGTGCTTTGGGTTGCAGCCCATCCCTCTGTGCCTGTGGCACGGTGCTGTGCCTGCAAACCCACCCAGCAGGGGAGTGGGGGGAACAGGGACCTGGACCCGCGAGACACCACGGAACAGCGTGAGGAGGTGTTGGGTCAGTTTGGGTAGGAAGGCCCTCAGCAGCTCGGGATGGGAGCAGGGTTGTGTGTGCTGGTGTCAGCTCTCCTGCTGGTTGGGTTTTTTCCCGTGGGAGGACTCGGCCTGGGTTTGAGTGTCCCATTCTTGACTTGCAGGCAGGGCAAGTCATCCTTCGGCTGAAGAAAATGCTCAGCCTGAATTAGCAGTGCAGCTCTGCCCTGGCCTGAGACAGCTTGTGGGAGAAAAGGGATCTCTGGAGAGCTGGAAGGATATGTGTCTCTATTTCCATTAGTTTTATAGTCATTTCTTTGCAGTGCTTTGGCTATTAATTGGTATTAAAAAGCCACTTAGCAAACAGAAATAATGCTCCTCAGTGCTCCTGTGCTGCCTTGCACTTGTAAAGTGCTGTGCAGAGCTGAGCAGTGAATTGGTCTCTGCTGCTTCCCTGAGTGCCTGGATCTCACCTCACTTTGTACAGCTCAGGTACAGCTTTCTCCTGTAAACAGATGGGTCTCACTTGTCCCACGGAGGCAGCACCTCCTGGGAGGGCTGGAGCAGTTTGTGTGAGGTTACAGGGGGACTGTGTCTCCTTGCCTACCAGCTGGGGAGAATCTGAACCAGGGAGACCGAGTCTATGGGAATTTAAAAAAGCAACTTGCCTGTTCGATTTCTTTTTTTTTTTTAGCTGTCTTAACAAAAGTGTTCCTTAATGCAGTCAGGGACTTGTTGTGGAAGTGCTGGAGGAGACTCCCAGCATAAGGTAATGGAGAGACTCCCAAAGACAGCCAGCTCCTGGCGTTTTATCCCAGGTGTTTGTAGCCCCCCCCCACCTTTAGTGGACTCTGGAGCCACACAGAAAACACAGCAGGCTGGGAAACGAGGTGTTTGTTGGTATTGCCATTGCTGCTGGGATTGTCCTGTAGAAAATGATGGTGTTCCATGAAAAACTGCAGGGTTAAAATAGGTGAAAACCCCACAAACCCCAAGCACTCTTATTTAGAAGATTAGATTGAGTGGGCCATTTGGGCTGAAACATTGAAGAGTTGGGTTTTCTGATGAAATGAAAAATATGGGCACAGATTGATGAAAGTGGTTCTGCAGATGTTTCGAAATGGTTTAAAAGAAGTGATTTTAATCTAATTGTGTTGAAGCATTTCAGGCTGATCAACTAATCAGTCGTTAAGTGGGAATTGAGGTCACTCATATCTGTTCTCAAACAGTCACCAGGATGTGTAGGAAAGTCTCTCATCCCCCATGGGGCCAAAAGGGATGGAAATCAACATCAAAAGGAGAGAAATGAGTGAGGCAGATTTGTTTATATAAATGGTTACACCCAGCATTTTGAAAAATAAATATTCTGCTCAGACCCCAAAATGAATTAAAAGGTAATTGGAAACAAACAAACAAACAAATAGCATAAATAACTTCACAGGTATTGAGGATTAAAATCTAAGCTTGTCTGAAAAGGAAAGGCGGATAAACTGGCTTGGGGGAAACCAAAATCCATGTGAACCTTTGCCTAAGATTGCAGTTCAGTCAAACTCGATCTTTCAAGGTTCAAAAACATCTTTTGGCTTTAATTATGACCTGTGTCTCCGTTCCCTGGCTCAAGGTGTGACTGAAAGCCATGAGAAGGCTGGGCATGGGAATTCTGAGCTCTCTGTTTGGTGCTAAGGCCGTGTTGGTGCCTCCCAGCAACTCCTGGGTTTCACATCGGTGCCACTGGCTGGGCAAGTTTCCCTCCAGAGGAACATCATCTCAGACACCCCGTGGCACCCACCCCGTGGATGGCCATGAGCCACCAGCTCCAGGTGCAGCTGCTGGGCCTGCCAGCCCCTGGCAGTGCCAACGCAGGAATTCTTTGTCCCCGTGTTCCTTTGGTTGTGTGCAGCTCTCGACGCCTGCAGTGCAAATGGAGGTGCTCCAGGGTCTGCCCTGAGTGGCTGGGAGTGTTTTGGTCACTGGGAAAGACTTTGGCATCTCTGGCACTGACCTGCTTAGCAGAAAAAGAATCAGCATTGAAAAGGAATGAGATGGATGTGCTTTGACCACAGTTAAGCAACACATTTAACCACATTTGTCAGAAATTGGCTTTTTTGTGGGAATTGGGTGTTCTCAGTGAGTGGCACTTGCTGGAGCACAAAAGGGTCTTCCTTTGTCACTGGAGACAGAGATCTGGTTGCAGGAGGGTGGGAGATGGGTTTAATTTGTTGGCCTTTGGTGTTTCTTTCCATAGGGACAATCAAAACACTACAGTCAAGAGCACTGGACAGAAAAATCCATCACCTTATTCAGCCTTCTTGGGTCAGAAGTGCTGCTGACTAAACTTTCATTTACCCATTTTTTGGCATCCCCTTGAAATTATTGGATCCTTTTAAATGAGAGGGGGGGAAAGTGTTCTGCTCCACGTATCCCTTTCTGTTTCTTTGGACTCTCCGATGCCCAGGGTGTATTTTGAGTTGTTTGGGTCACTGGGTGTTGCTTCTGTTTCTCAATTGAATCATTGCAACTGGTAAGTGTCAGAAGGGAAGATATCAAAGGGATTTAAAACATCAACACAAACTTCCAGGAAGGATTTGCCTGACTGTTCAAGTGAAAAACATGGCACTCTGGCCATGAAAAATGAGGAATAAATTCACAGGTATGAGTCATCCTGGAAAGGAAAACGGTGACCTTGGCCTAGAATATTGCTGAGGCAGAGCTGGGAGTGTGGGTCCCTGTGGCTGCTGCTCAGCACCCAGAGAGGAGAGTTCCTCAGATGTTCAGCAGGTATCCAAAGCACTGAATAAACTGACATCAGCTGAGGGTCTGCCCTGCCACGGGAGGAGTGGGCAAGGGCAGCAGGTTGGGGACAGAGTAGTACAGAGCAGGTGATTTGCCTCCTCCAGAAAAACCCCCCTCCAAAACCAGGGAGACATGGTAACGTTGGCAAGCCTGAAACCAAATCACACAAACACACATTCCAGGTTTGCTGCAGAGTTTGTGTGGAACCATAAAGGTGTGTTTTCCAACCACGGATTTGGAGTTACAGGTGAATTCCCAAGAGCAACATTTTTAGAGGTGCGAGGACAAATGCACCGAAGCCTAGGGAGCTTTGAAAATATCCTGCTTATCAAAAGGGCTTGAGTAGGAGCGCTCTGACACAGGCTTGGCAATATTTCATCATTCTGGGAAAAACTGAGCCCTTCACCTGTGCATGAGAGGCTCTGCTCAGTTTGCATTCCTCTCTGGTTCCCTGTTTGCCTTGACCTGTGTGCACATCGCTGGAACACTCTCCTGTAGCCAATGCTACACACCAGTTCTGCAAAAATGACTGTATTTGAGGCACTCAGTAAAGCCCCCAGAAAGCCCAGGGGGCAGGTTGTAAACTGAAATAACTCTCCAGAAAAAGGAGAGAAGGACTGGGAATGGGAGAGCCATCCCGTTGATTTTTGTTGGTCTGTGCAAGGTGTGTCAGAGCAGAGCTCGTGAGCATCTTTGAAATGAAGGTGGAAATTACCATTCCTCTGCTTTCCCCCCACGCTCCAGTTGGGTTTCCATTTGTCATTCTTCTTTCTTTTTTAATTTCCTCCCCTGCCAAGGGGGAAGCTGCTGAAATCCCCAATCCATCCTGTATGGGCGGCTCTTCCCATTGCACTGCCCTTGCCTTTGGTTAAGATGGTTTGAGGCAGCAAACAAGTGCCAAACAAACAGGAACAGATTTTGGAGGGGGGGGTTTGGTGGGTCTTGAACCAAGGGTTTCTTTTCAGGTGTGACACGTGGTGGCCTTGGGGGTTGCTTTGAGCAACCTGAAAGGGCATGGGGAAGAAATATGGAAATGGGGTTTTTGTTCCAGGGAAGCAGCAGCTGGGCTTCATGTAGAGCCAGAGAGAGGTTTATGGACTCAGTACTAAATCCTTTTTACCTCCGCAGAGCATTCCAAGCTGCCATGGCTGGGACTTCCCACCTCTCACTCTCTGGAGGCACCTGGGGCTGCTCAAACTTGGCCTCTGTGAAAACCAGCCGCAAGGGATTAATGAATCCCTGGGGATTTGGGGAGCATATTTGCAAACCCAACTCCCCTGAACTGGAGTGCAGGAATATTATCCATTGACTTGTGCTGCAATCCAATGGGAATGAAAAGCAGGAATGAGGGGTTTTTAATCTGTCATTCCTAGAATGTCACCAAAACGTAGCAGGAGTTGCCTTTTAAATTACTGTTGTCATATATGCTTATTTTTCACTAAGCATCACAGCTATCAGGTCGCATTTAAATACTCCTACCAAGCTGAAGAAGGTAATTCAAAAAAGCAGAAGAAAAGAGTGAAATGCACTGTTGGCTGTGCAAACTTCTGGGGAGTGTCTCTCTGCTTAAGCTAGTATTTTGGATGGTTTAGAAATGTGGATTTTTTCCCTTTTGTTTCCAGTTTCAGAACCCTCAAAAATCTCAGGAGAAGTGCAGTGGGAAACTGGCTATTTCCTTGTATTTTTGCATGGAGAAATGCATCGAATGAAAGCATGACCGTGGTAACTGAGAGCATCTCAGAGGGATCTCGGGGGAAGTGCCGTGGCCCTCCATAGGGCACAGAAAGGGAAGGGCAAAGCACTTGCAAATCAGGCCCTTCGGGGTAAACCCTGCTGTATCCTGCTGTCCGTGCTGGCAGAGTGATGCACCTCAGTTCCCAAAATGAGAGGAACTTTTGGGACCTTTCCTTTGATGGAGAACAAGGGGGAGGCAGATTTCTCCCAGGCAGGGAATGATGACTCAGGACCTAGAGAGCACAGCCAAAGAGTCTTGTCACTCATGCTAGGGCCAGATGGGGGCTCAGGAATCCTCAGTTTGTCCTTTCTGCATATAACTCTCTGATCAGACTATATGATGGTCCTAGTGCTGCCTGGCTTGGGGAGGGAAAAGATGTGATGGGGCAGAAGGAGCTGAAATCCAGCAGTATCCATCGCAGCAAGGAACTCTTGTTTCCATCACTCTTCCTGTGACAGGAGTTCGGCAGTGTTGTTTCTGCAGCCCTTTTGTGGTGTCTTTTTCTCTCTGTTACTGGCAGGAGGGAGGGAGCAACACCACCACTCAACTGAGCAAGGTGTTTGTTGCAGGGATAAAGGTGCTGTTAGCATGACCTGAGATAGCTCCGAGCCCAAAAACCAGATCAAAGCGAAAATGTTGGGAAACACAAATGTACAGCCTGTTTTCTGACAGCCTCACACCCCACCAGGCAGCAGCTCCACAGCCAACACAGCAACACAGAGCAGGAGACACACCCCACACAGGCCAGGAGGTGGGAAACAGCAGCCCTTCATTGGCAATGGGGAGAAATTCAAGGAGCAACTGGTCGAGGGATTTCAAGGGACCGCATTTTCCAGAAGCAAAATTCAACCTGTGGTGCTTTTCTTCTTGTGCTGCTGCTTTTTTTCAGTGGTGTTTTCTCACTGACTGATTAGGAGCTTTCCAAAAGGGGAGGAAAAAAAGGACCCTGCAGCTCATTTGGTCTGAAGGGCTCAAATTAGGAGTTATCAAGAATTTCCCTGTAGCCAACCAGCTAATTCCAGTGGCAGAACAAGAGAGCTTCTGTTCCCACACTGTGCTGAACTCCTGCTGCTCTTTCCATGACAGGTGTGGGCCCAATACCTGTTTATCAAGAGTCTTACTTATATAAAAGTAAAAAGTTCAGGAAGCTAAAAAATCTGAGTCACTGTCTGCGAAACTCCCAAATAAAATAGTTTTATTTTCCGACCAACTCAGTTTTCCTTTTTTAAGCCCAAGGAAAAGACAGAAAGTAAAAAAACTTGCTTTGAACCCTGACCTTTGGAGGTGTATCCCCCCTGGGTGATTCATCTGTTTACCTTAGGACAATTAAATGTGAGTCAGTTTAAATAAACTTTAAAACCAAAGGAAAAATACGCTAAAAACAGACCTGACCCCACCCCTTCTCCTACTAGGGACCAAGCGAGAAGTCTGAAAAAATGCAACAGAGATCACATTTTCAGGAAAATCCTGAGGAATCCGGAGCGAGGTGGCAAGTCATGGCAGCTGCTGTTGTGAGCCAGGAGCTGGGAGGCGGAGCTGCTCCAGGGTGGGCAGAGCTGGGCAAAGACAGCAGGGACAGCGAGGTTTGCAGCAGGTGAAAACGGAGATAAAGTGGCCAGGGGATTATTGAGGGAGGGAGATGGGTCAGAACCACGCCCCTTGTAAATAAAGCAGCGCTAAATGCTGAATGTCAGGGTTTGTGTCTGCAGGAGATGGGGCAGCTGCAGGGTTGAGCTCTTCAAGACCGATGGGAAGAATCAAAGCTGCTCGCCAGCCCTTGGAGCGGGATCTCCGGGGCTGTTAGCAGGCATGTGTTGGCTCCGAGACTGCTCTCAGAGTGGTGGAATTGCTCACAAATAACCCAGGATTCGGGGAAGATTTTCACTGGCTTTTGGTTTCCGAGTTCTCAAAGTACCTCCAAATCACACTCAGACTAGAGAGAAAAGACTGAGTGCAAGGAGAAGCAGGAGGAGCTCACCCAGTGGGTCTTGGAGGGAAACACCAGCCACTCTCTGCAACTCGTAGTAGAACCCTGAGAACTGGGCTGAGGAGAACTGTGGCCAACCCTTCTCTCCACATAGACAGGCAAAGGCTTGGGCAATTCCTCGCTGTCATTCCTTGGGCATTCCCTCAGTGCAGAGGGGGACAGGTTGCTCCTCTCCCTCCCAGGAATCCCGAGGTCTCAGCAGGAAGACGTACCCCAGAGGGCAGGATGCAGGTGGGAGAAGATCCAGAGAACATTCTCACCTTCGTCAAAACCACTGTTTTGTGGGAGAGATCAGGCTGTTTTCTGCCAGGAGGGTTTAAAACAGTCCTAGAGGGTTTTTTACCCACCTTAGTGACAGAGGGATCTCTAATGAGGTATCAGTTGGCTTCAGGATTATACTGGCTGGGCACTTCAGCCCTGACATTACTTCTGACATTGTGATGAGGGGTCAGCCTTCCAGTGCCTAAAGGGGCTGGAGAGGGACTTTTGACAAGGGCATGGAGTGATAGGACAAGGGGGAATGGCTTTAAACTGGCAGAGGGACACTTAGATATTGGGAAGAAATCCTTTACACAGTGAGGGTGGTGGGACACTGGCACAGATGGCCCAGATAAGCTGTGACTGCCCCATCCTTGGAAGTGTCGAAGGTCAGGCTGGACAGGGCTCTGAGCAACCTGATCTAGTGGTAGATGTCCCTGCCCCGGCAGAGGAACAAAATCATCTTTAAGGTTCCTTCCAACCCAGGCTGTTCTGTGATTCTCTGTTGCACTTTGTGTTATCCCTGGGACACAAGGATTCTCCTGCCTGTGGTCACCAGGAGCTGCCACTGGAAACTTCAGGCCACGTGCATGAAGGAGAGAAGCAATGAGGATCCACCAGCACTGGGTGAGGCTCTTCAGAAATGCTTATTCCTCTCCTCCCCACTGTGGTTTCCTGGTAGAGAAGAGCTGGGAGAAAGGAAGATGAGAGGGGGTGTAAGCTGCATGAAGAATGGGCATGGCTCCTGTTTTGCTGGGCAGTCAGGGATGTGATTGTGAGTCTCTGTGGCTGCTCCTTCCCTGCTCGGTGTGAGCAGCCGTTCACCATCTGCCTTGGCACCTGTGCACAAAGAGCACAGCAGGAGCCAGCATTGGCAGACCTGTGCCCAACCTCATCCACTGCTTGGAGCACTTCATGTCAGGGAGTGCAACCAGACATTTCTCACAGTGAACAGGTATGCTCAGGGAGCAAGGAAACTCTGAGACAAGTGTTGGTCCCAGACAGGAGGTCTAGCTATGTGCCAGGGCTCAGCACAGAGCTGCCAAGCTGTTCCCTCAGCCTTCTCTGGGAGCTGCTGATGGTTTTCTTTTAAATAGGGCAGAGGATGCCACACAACATAAGCCATGGGGCCTTGAGAGGTAGAAATGCAGCCTTCCTGCCTGGTTCTTCACAGGCAGAGAGTATTGTGGGCATTACAGAGAAGACAGGGCTCTCTTGGGGAGTGTGGATACTGCAAAACACCTTTCAGATTAATTTGGTGCCATTCAAATATGTGTCTACACGTTGTTGAAATGACAAATCTCTTTTGTATGGCCTCTGCACTGCTTGTGTGTCACTTGCCTGAGCCTGTGGAGCTGTGGCAGTGAGGGCACCAGGCTGGCTGGCTGCTGACAGGCACATACGGGTGCAGCTGTGCTACCTGGGCCAGAAGGAAATCCTCTGCCCTCCTGCTGGACCACCCATGGGATGTGACACGGCAGCCCCGGCTGGGGGTTGGACGCAGTCACTCATTATCTAATGCAGCGAGGGGCACAGAGCAGACCCCCTGCACGTCACTGCTCACACGCAGGAGCTGCACACGATCCTGCCCTCCTGCTTTGCTCTTTGCCCACTTACTGGGAAGGCAGGACCCTCCTTTGCACATCAGGCTGGCAGATGTTCCGAGGAGCCAACCACCGAGACTGCAGAGGTCCTGTGAAATCCCAGGCAGATCTAGGACAGCGTCGGTGTGCTGGTGGGAGATTCAGCGGGTGGCAATGCCCGTGGCATCCCTGCTCCAGCACTCGAAGGATGTGGGTGCGTGGGGTTTGTCGCACCGCAGTCCCCGTGCCCCGCTGGAGTCAGTAGATGGTGCTGTTTCTATGCTGGTCCGTCGCTGTCCCGGCACGGCCGAGGCTCCCCCGGGGAGCTGCGTTTCGGACCCAGGAGGGCACAAGGCCCTTCCCCACGGGGCAGCTCTGTGCCTGGCAGCCCCTGCGCTGAGGTGCCTCTTTGGCAGAGCACTGCCCTGCCCTGCCCTGCCATCCTCTTTCGTCTCTGGGACGCTCAGAAGAGAGTGGTGTGGTTCCCACGGGGAGCAGAGCAGCCCCTGGGGAGCTTGGGCAGGGGCACGAGGGCTCCCTGCAGGCAGGGAAGAGGTGCCAGCCCTGCTCCCTGTCCATCCAGCCACACCGAGCCGGCCTGCTGGCGTTCCACCCAAAGGGTGATGCCCCACCGGCTAGCAGAAGCCTTTCGGTCCCCAGGACGGTCCTTGCTCATCATCTGCCTGTGGAAGGGGCTGGTGGGAACTCCCTGCACTTGTGCTTAGGGCTCTGTCCTCACCATGAACCGAGCCAGACTGGTGGGCCCACGCACACCGTCCTGCGGGTGCCAGAAGGGATCACATGGGGCGTGTGTGTGGGGAGTGTCAAAGTGCCAGGTACCACCAGGGAGGCTGTAAAATAAGATACTTGGTTTACCCCTGCGTGTAAATGAGTTCAAATCCAACTCCTCTGAGCTCCTTTATGCTATTCTAAAACTGTATAATTTGCTGTTAGCAGCTCCTTGATTTGTTTAGGCTCGACACCAGGGTTACGTGGGGGAATTATTTCAGGCTATTCGGTCATCATCTTATCCCCCATGGATCCCAGTTCCTCGCCTACAGGAGGCTGTACAGCTTTGTGCTTCTGAGCTCAAATTCTGAGCCACAGAGAAAAGGTGTGAGGGTGTGCAAGTGGATAAAATAAAGTCCTGGTCTTGGGTTTATGCTGCATGTCTGGATGGGTCTGTGCACTGCACTGTAGCGTGGTCCCTCAGCATGCAGATTTACTGTTCTAAAACTCCTTTCAATAGCCTTACCCAGCCATTTCTTCATTAGGTAATGGTCAGCTGGAGTGTTCCTGCCTTCATTTTCAGACCTGGTCATGAATGACCTCAGACCAGGTGAGAGGCAGCATCGTGAGGTCTGGGGGTTTGAGTGTAAGCCCCCTGCCCTCAGCAGCCATTAGGTCAGCAGAGCTTTACGAACACGCTGGGTGTTTACACAGCTCCCAACGGTTCAAAAAGCCAGAGGAGGATCACAAGTCTATCTTCAAGCCAAAGGGGAGGAAGATTGACACAGGGTTGTAATCAGCAGTGTCTGAAAAAAGCCTTCTCGGCTGTTTTTGAGCGTGTTCAAACAAGACACAACTCTTTGTACAACAGGGGCGCAGGGAAGGTGGGCAAATGCCATTCTTGTGGTTTAATTAAGGACCTCAATGAGGATCTAACGAATGCACAGCAAGCTGTGCCTAGTGGGTCTCGCCTGTGTGTCAGGAGGGAGGGAAGGAGGGGGATACGCGGAGGGTGGAAAGGGTGTGGGATGTGAAGGACGGTGTGTGGCAGCTGTTCACAGCAAATACTATTCTAGCTCATGGCTATGTGTTCCAGCCCTGTTGGAAAATTACATCTAAATAACAGATCACGAAAGAGCAACCCTGACAAGGCCTGTAATTTAGTCCCAAGAGGAAATTCTTCATTCATCAACTGTACAAGAGATGAAATTAGTTCTCTGCCGGCCGAGGCTTTGCTGGCAGTTTGCTATGTGGGTCAGCCCTCCCTTCGAGCAGGTCCCCCTGGGAAGTCACTGCTGCCAGGGACAGACCCGCTCCCCGCCCGTGGCATGGAGAGTGGCTCTGTTCCTTGGATTAGAAGGACAGGGAGGGATGCTGCCCTGGCCTCCCACAGCTCCCTCCCTGCACATGCTGGTGGCAAGAGGTCTCTGCTTCCTCGTGCTGTCTGCGCAAGGAGAGGGCACCCAAAGGGCCTCCTGGCTGGAACAGCCGGTGCAACACACACCCCTGTGGCCTGTGGGGCTCCATTCCCACACAAGCAGATGTGTGTGAGGATGTGTTTCTTGTGATCATGGCAACAGCAAGTTTTTTAGAACGTTGACGTGGTTGATTTCCCGCTAATGCTTCCCTTGCACACGAAAGCAAGGTGTGTTTAGTTTCAGGTGCAGTTTGCAGCTTTCCCATGTCCAGAGGCCTAGTGTGTGGGTGTGGGAGACTAAATCAAAGCCACCCTGATGTGTGAGAGGTGTTCTGGGCAGTTAAACATACCTCGAGTGTACTTCTCTTTGGGCTTTGGATCTGGTTCTGCCACTTTCACTCGTGCTAAGGTGGATCGTTCTCAAGGATGCATCCTCTTTGTGTTTGGAACTAATGAAAACACCATGGGAAGTCAGGAATTCTTCAGGATCAGTCCCAAGTTATAGTAACAATGGGTAGAGTACATGTAAAGTGCAAGAGGACTGGCTATATCTGCTCAGATGCCTCTGAAATGCTGTCCCTGTACCTGAAGTTCCCTGTGTGCAGAGATATTCTGCTGTTCTAATGGAAGTTGCAGGCCAGTTTGCATCTTCAGAAGTTTATTCTTGATAATACTGCCTTCGTCATCATCTCTAATACCCAGTGCTGCCACCCAGCATCTTCTTTAACCTGTGGATCAATTCCAGGTGTTTTCAGGACAGTATGAAAAAACCTTGCAGGTAATGATGTTTTATTTCTGACAGCGTGTTTGGTTTGTATCTGAAAACACAGGGACTTGTGTCTGCTAGAAACAAGCTGGTCATCTGCATGCCCTTATTCTTACAGCTATTGAGTCCTGTTTTGATGGTCTTGAGGGATTTGCTTTTTTATCCTCTTCATTTCCTTGTTTCCTTTGTCTCAGTTTCACGGAGGGGTCTTTTGCCCTTGGGTTAAGGGATGCAAAATGCATCTGAGGTGCTCCCCATCCCCTTCCACTCCTCAGAGGAATGCTCCTGTCTCATGTCCACTTGCTCACCCTCCTTACAGATGAAACACACCTACACTTTTCAAACCCTCTGCCGAAACTTCCCTGCTGCTTGTCATTTCTCCTCCACACCCTCTTCTGAGTCCAGCCCTGCTGTTCCTCAGTGATAAGGGTATGTTAGCAAATACAGTGAACAGGTTCCCCTTTGGTCTGGGAGGTAAATCGATATTTAAGGCCTTGGAGGATGTTTTGCCTCCGGAGGAGAAGTGGATGACACAAGCCAGGTACGCACCTTGACACAACCTGTTTATTTACAAAGAATGCTCGTGAAACACCACAGGAGCAAACAGGGGAGAGTCCCGTTGCTGGCAGCAGTCGAGCCTGTCCTGGCAGTCCTTTCTGAGCCACAGGGCTCTGCAGAGCATCCCCCCTTGCCTGGGTCTGCTCTGCCACGCATGCCTGGCCGGGCAGTGCCTGCACCTTTCCAGCTGCAGTCACGGGAAGCACCTCTGCCCAAGGATTTGTCTCCGGATCAGACCTTGGCAGGGGCCGTGGCTCCTCTGGTTCCCAGCTACCTCCCTACATCAGTGACTTTCTCCTTTCACGCACAAAAAAGAGACATCTGACACTCACTGGCTTTGTGCAGAGCTGTTATTTGCTACAGACCAATGACCCGGTTGAAGGCAGCCATTAACTCACATTAAAGAAACCCCATTACTAGAATATCTTCAGCCTGCTTTTCTGTCACATCCTTCTCCTTCTCACTATGTTATTTACTTATTTGGCTGTGTGGAGGTTTTTCTTTCACCTGTTTAAGCTTATTCTCCCTGGCCACAGGCAATGACAGGGACTGTGTGTGCCACATGCAGGTAGGAGTAATTTTCCACTGTGCTTTGTAGGAGGCATTACCTGTGCCTGTCACCAGTGAGTTTTGTCATCCCATTCACCTGCTTGTCGCAGACTCTTCTGAGCTTCCCTGGAGCCTTCACTGGTGGTGATGATACCAAACCAGTGGTTCCCTTTGGCGAATTTGGTGTCCGGGTGCTGACCCATTTTCTGGAGAAGGTGTGTCTGTTTGAAAATAGGCCGGCTTTGCCTGGAAGTCGAATTCTGGGCAAAAGCCATTTGTAGGTCTGTCCTCTCCAGTGCTGAGGAGAAGCCCGGGGCTCTTCTGCTGTGCAGTGAGCTGTGTAATGGGCCCTCCTCTCTGTCCAGGTAGCAGAGGAAAGATGTCTGGGGAGTGTGCTCTGAGGGAACAGAACTGAAGTGCCGGGGGGTGGGAGGTGTCCAGCTCAGCTCTGCAGCCCTGCTGGATTCAGCAAAGCCCTGCTGCAGCTTCTCAGCCCATTCCCACTTCTCCCCAGTCCCCTGGGGCTGTCCTGAGGGTTAACCAGCAGAGACACATCATCTTTCTGTGGTACTGAAAGAAAGACCCTTCAGTATGTCTACGTGAAAGAGCCCTAAGTGAACAAAAGTGGCCTATATGGAGCTGTGTGGCAGCGCTGCAGCCCTGAGGATAAGTTACACTGGCTGCTTCACCTCCCCAGCTATTACGGCGCTTGCTAAATGCAAGGCATTATTATTGCTACCAGCGGAGAGGGCAACACACCCTCCTGGGTCCTCGGAGCTGCATTGCTTTCCTCTTGTCTCATACCTGGCAAATCCAGCTGTGGGCCCTTATGCTGCTTTCCTTCTCTTTTCCCCCAGGTGTTGGTGGGGCTGTGCAGGACACAGTGGTTTCAGCTGCAGGTCAGGCAGCCCCCAGAGCACGGTGAGAGCGCTGCTCACATTCAGGCCCGCCACATTCGTTGCGCTGAGCTCGCTCTCGCTTTGGCCTTGGCTCTTCGGGAGTGAATGGATACCCTGGTTCGGAAAAGAGCCATCAAGAGCACAGTTTTCACCTCGCTCTTCCAGAGAAATGGGGCGCAGCAACATTTTCACAGGGCATTGGAGTGAAATGGCCAAGGCATGGTTTACTTCTCAGCCAGGAGGGAGGAGCTGAGTGCGGGGATGCTGAGACTCGTGCTGAAGGTCACATACCTTCTTGTCATGGGGCTGAGACCAGATCTCCTAAGTACTGACCTCTGCTCTCTCCGTGAGAGCACTCTTCCTTTCAAGACAGGAGCTGCTGAAAGCTGATCTCACACATCCAGGTGAAGTTGTCACCTAGCAGCTCCTTGGAAATATGAGTTCTTCCTCTCGCTGGGAACAACTGAGGGTAAGACCTGGGTTTCATGCTGTTCTTTTGATATTAAAGGAAAAACAAAATCCTTGGGAAACTGCTGAAGCTGCTGACTCATAACCATACCCTTTACATGACTAGCAGCTTTCATCTCAAATTGCTTTACAGTGGGGACCAGAGGGTGTCCTCAAACTGAGGCCTGAAAAGCAAGCACAGCTTGCTAATGGGAAGAGAAACACCATTACCACGGGCAGCCCCAGCTCTTTCAGAGTGTCTCAGCAGTGAGTGCATTGGCTGTCGGAGCAGCAGCAGCTCTTTGTGCCCTCCAAAGCCAGGAGCTGAGCTCTGCAGGGTTACCTCAGTGCCCATCTCTGTGCTGGCACGTTATTTTGTGGTGTGGCTTCACCTCAGGTTTGTCTCACTTGTGCAAAGAGTGACAGCCTCCTGGAGTGTAATTTACTTTCTAAAGGCTGAGGAGTGCCCAGCTGGTGTCAGCTCTGGGCCCTGGCCAAGAGGGAGTTCATGAACCGGTGAGCTCGGAACTGGCCCCAACGCCTGTAAAAATGCTGTGCAAAAACACGGCCCGTGAGCTCCTTCCTCGCAGCGCAACCACCTCTCACCAGCAGGCAGCTGAAGTTTCCTTTCCCTTGCTCCTCTTCATCCCGGGACACAGCCACTCCCTTAACTGGTTGCTCAAAAAGGGCTGTGTGTCACCCCGGGGTGCCATTTCTGGCTCAGAGCTAAAAGGCCACCCGCTGGGACATGCACAGCCCTTCAGGGACTGCCACAGATCCTACAGTTCATATCGGATATCTGTGTCTGGAGGACTGGGCTGTCTCACCAGGAGTCCTCCAAAGAGATGCAGAAGGAGGCTGTTGCTGAGGAGCTCCTGGTCCAGGCACACCAGGGGGACCCCAGCACAGTCATATTGCTAAAAGCCTGGGGGAATAGGCATTGGTGATACCCTGTGGTGGTGAAAACTTGGAGCAAAAAGGTTCTCTCCTTGCACCTGATGAGGTGACCACAGCCTTTTCTTCTAAACATCTCAGTTGCAGAGGGGAAAAGGGTATCTCTGGCCTTCCAGCTCAGACTGGAAGCTTCTCTGGGCAGCACTTCCCAGCATCTAAGCCTGTGAGGGCTCACTTCAGCTTCTGGGTGGTAAAACAGCACATCTGGGATTTGCTGAAGGGGATCTGAGTGGCGTATGGAGAGCCATGTGTGGAGGGACCAGAGGAGCTCTGGTGTTCTGCTGAACTGGGGTCACCACGCTCTTCTCCCACCCCTTTTTGCCCACAGCACTACAAATCCAGGCAGGAAAACCGACAGTGGTGCCTGGGGTCATGGGTAGAGCAGAAATGCCTTGCAGTAATAGTGAAACCCTGCTGGCCTGAGCCAGCTGTGCATGGTGTCACACACCAGGACAGCCCCTGGCAGCCACCCCGAGGGCCAGCAGGCTGCAGAGTAGCCCATGTGCCCTCCCTGCCCCAGCACTGCTGAGGGAGCCCTCCAGTGCAGCAGCTGAATGATCCCTGGGGCAAACAAACCCCCTGCGAGCTCGAGAAAATGCTCAAGTAACCCCTTCCTTTTTTTCAAGAGTTGCTCTGGCACAAATGCTGCCTTTAGCCACGGGGAATAAAGGAGGTAACCATATCTGCCTGCCTGTGAAAGACAGAGACACCGTGGACTTATAATTGCATGCACTCATGTTTAGCATCATTATCTCCTCTCATTTTATCTTTTTTTCCAGAGAGCTTGCCCCGCTGAGCCTTTCCACTGCCAAATCTGTAACAGTTACATCAGAGCACTTTAACAAGACAGGAGTACACGTCAGTATCTGCAGCCTGGATTGCAGTGACAGCTCTGGATGGGTTGTGCTCTCCTGTCTCCTTCTGTGATCCTGTATGGAAAAGGGGTACACATAGATTTATATACGTATATATAATGCATGTCATGAATCAGCCATGGCTCCTTCTCAGCCAGGTCTCTGTTTTCCCCACACCTGAGGACTAGGGCCAGGGTGTTTGGCTCTGCAGAGCATCCCGGGGTGTTGAGACACTCCTCTCGCCTGGATTTCGGGGAAGGAGGAGCCTCGTGGTGTTGGAGAAGCACAGAGGGCAGGGGTAAGTCAGTTTTCTTGCTGGTTATCTCAGATTCACTTTTCAGAGGCTGGATTACAGCGTGAGACAGGGCAGTATGACCGCTGGTTGTTAAAGCCAGGGAGGGGAGAGAACTGTTGCTCCCGTGGGGAACAAGATAAGTTTGTTCTCGTGATGGCAACGATTCAAGCAGACTTTCCTGTGTGCACTCTTCTCATATGCGTTTCCATGCCCATAAAGCAAAAAGAGCCTTTTCCATGCAAAAAGGCAGAAGGCAAGGCAAAAGTTTTGCCAGCTGTCATTTTTCACTGGATCCCCTCACTCTCAACATCACTGTGTGAAGCCTGGCTAGATAAGCCTGTAATAAACATGCCTATGTTTGCATATGTGAAGGCATATATGCACAAGTCATACACTGATCCCAGAGGCTTTGCTGAAATAGGGAAGGTTTACCACCAAACTGCTGGCTTTTGGAAGAATGGACTGGTGTGCAAGCTTGAATCTGCTCCCAGTCCCAAAGACCCCATCGATGCACTGTGTAAAGGGCTACGAGGGGGTGGGCTTTGGGTGCCAGTGCTGTATGACTTCAGAGTTGGGGAACTGGCAGAGACACCAAATGAAACTTTTCTGCCTAATCAGGTTAAAAACTGATGTTGAGATAACAGCAGTTTCCAGGGTCTGGCTACTATTTTAAGCCTCTCAAAACCCAAACTCAGTTCTCACATCCGTCCTTGCAACCCACTCTCACAGGGTAAATGAAATGAATTTGAGAACAAAGTTTGGCCTCACTTCAGATGAGTCCTTTAGCCTGACTTAGTGGTAAAGCCCACGACAGCAAGGGTGAACATGTGGATGTTTTTCACATTTGGGTCCTTTTCAGTTGTTACTCTTTTGCTCATGATCATTGGTGAGCTTGTTGGTGCAGTTTGGGGGAGGAGACCTGGCTGTGCAGTTGGGGTTTGGGTTGTGTGGCCCAGCCAGGGATGCAGCTGGCCAGGAGCCACCTCTGACAGCAGCCAAGAGAAACCATTGGGGGGAGGTGAGTGTGCAGCAGGCACATGAAAACCAACCCATCCCCAAAGCATAAAATGTAGATTTGATGCCCTGAAGATTCAAAGGGTTTATGCATTCAGAAGCTTTTGTTTACTTTTTAAATACTCCCCATCCATAGCTATTATATTTCTATAATGTTACCCTTTGTATCTTTTGTGTTCATGATTATCCTATAGATAGAGGGGTTTTTCTTCTTTCCCCTGCATTCAGGATGCAGTGGAATCTTGGAGTGAAGAGTGGCACTGTCTAGATTTCTGTTCTGTGCAAAAGTATTCCTTTCAGGTTGAGAGCTCATTGTTCATGCTATACAAAAAAAGAAGGCTAAATAGTTGTTTCAGCTTATTTTCCTGGCACTGCTCCTTATTCTATGTGCTTATATTATCCTGTCTTATTCATCTCCTCATTTATATTGGCTCCACCTAAAAAGTTACAGGCATTTGACATTGCTGGTGCATGAAAAGCACAGAGGAGGTGCAGGATGACTTCCAGGATCTCTCTCTTCCCTCCACCTGAAAGAAGTTATGCCAATATAAAGCAATGAAATATTTTTAGGAGTTAAGCTTTAAAGGGTGAGCCAGTTGAAGAGAAACTATACCAAATGTCTTTAAATTTTCTTGATGTTTTCTTTATAAGTTATAGGATTGGAGACCCTCCTCGTAACCAACAGAAGCAGGAATATCAATTCCTGAAGCTCAGACCAAGCTTGTGAAAATATAAATGGTATACATGAATTTGAGTTAATGTTGGGGTTAAGAAATTCATTGTTTCTAGCAAAACCGTGAGCCCAAGTGCAAACTGAAGTCAGATTTAATGGTAACCATAAACCACACATGGACACACGTGTATGCAGGGGCTGCAGGTGTACACGTTCCTCCAAACTGAGCAGGTTCTGAAAGGTTTTCAAAGACTCCCCACCTCGAGAAGGCAGCAGAATAAATGTAGAAGGTGCCTGAAAGCAGCAATCCTTAATGAGCACCCTCGCCGATGAACATGCTCCTTCATGAGCCCTGCAGTGTCCGCAGCTCCGAGGAGCTGCTAATGAACCTTATCTTTGCCTGAGATAATGGTTAGGACAGAAAGGGGAGCTGGAGGGGAATTTGACCACCCACAGCACAAACACCATTATCAAAGTGCAACTCATGCCCCAAAGCGAACTTACTTGCTGGAGTGACATTTCTTCCTGGCATTTCATCTGCTCGGCTCGGTGAGGAGCGGGGAGGAGAGAGGGAGGGAGACAGGGG
>JAWWMP010000116.1:1632394-1644110 GCA_035047865.1 Dendrocincla tyrannina
CTGGAGTTCTGTTCCTGATGTCCCCTCTCTCCCTGGAGTTCTCCTGCTCCTGATGTCCCCTCTCTCCCTGGAGTTCTCCTGCTCCTGATGTCCCCTCTCTCCTTGGAGTTCTCCTGCTCCTGATGTCCCCTCTCTCCTTGGAGTTCTCCTGCTCCTGATGTCCCCTCTCTCCCTGGAGTTCTGTTCCTGATGTCCCCTCTCTCCCTGGAGTTCTCTGCTCCTGATGTCACACGTGAGCTCAGCCTGGCACAGCAAACAATAGCACCACACTTACTGGCACATTTCCTCCAGAAGCCACTGACAAAAAAAGGCTTCCCCTGACATTTCCATTCCACACCAACCAACCTCACAACTGTTACACTAGGTCAGGCAAGTAAAATGAGAAGAAATGACCCGGTTTGATTTCATTCCTGTCTGGCAACTGCCAGGCAATGGCCAAATGAAAGTATTCAAAAGGTAGGAAGATAAACACCACTGATTAGTTGAGAATGTGCAGCATCTTCTTTGCAAACACTTTGTGATATCAGTATCTGTTGCCAAAGCTCTTATTTTGTGGTATTTTTGCTTACTCCTGCTCTTATGCTGTTAGGATTTCCCCTTTACTTTGATTTTCTAATACCTCAGGCTGGTAAAAATATGTCTTTTATACACCTGCTAAACCCCTTAGTGGAGAAGAATAGGCACTGTGGTTCTTTGCTGTGTGCAGGCAGTAACACTGCACCTTGTGGGTGGGGTGGAGCTCTGTCAGAGGGAAACTGGGCTGCCCAGGGAGGATGCAGAATTCATTATTTGTTATTTTCTCCTGCCTACATTGTGGAAAACTCAGAAAACTACACAGGCAGTAAGCACCAGCCCCTCCATCCACAGGTTACACTGCCTGCAGTTGAAATGAACCCATGAATATGATTATGCATCTATTTATGTTGGCAAAGTTTGCCCAAATCCCCTTGGCTGGGAAGCAGGAGCCTCCTGTTCCAAAAGCCCTTCTCCGTGGCAGATTCCAACATCTGCTGCAGAAACATGGAATCACTAATTTAAGATGAAGTCTCAGCTACCTTTTGGCAAGAAACCACGAGAGACCTGGTGTCTTTTAAAGGGCTTTAAAGGCACTTCAGCTTTGTGGGAACTTGGAAGGCACGTAAACTGCATGGGAATTGTGGAGAACCACCTTGGGAGCATCTCCTGTGCTGTCTTCTCCAGCATCTGGCTCATGCCCATGGGTCCAGGTAGGGTCTCATCCCTCCTGCCTGTCTGTGCTCGGGAGAGGGAGCTGGGGCAGCGCTGCTGGAGGAGCAGAGGGGCTGAATGTGGCTGAGCCACCCCTCTGTGTGCAGGTGGGTCCCAGCCAGAGCCAGCTGAATGTGCATCTGGGCTGGCTCAGGGCTTGTGGCTGTGCTGCTTTAGCTCCTGGCACGGCCTCGCTGGGTTTATCCTTCCACCCACCTCCCTTCCGCAGAATGGGGATGGATGCGCTCGCTGATCTTATCTCTGCCTGCTTTGATCCAGCTGGGATGTTGGGGCCTTTGGGAATTCCCCACCGTTGATAATTCCTGATAGTTGCTTGTAAGAAAATACCAGCTGAAGGATGGGGAGGGATTCTTCAAATTCCACCGAGAGATTGGTGGAATTTATCAGGCGTCCTGAGCCAGATTTCCTTGGAAAGAACACATTTATTTTTGAAGCGTCACATTTTCATTGTATTCAGCAAGCAGTATCCCTTAAGGCTGGAGAAAGCCAGTGGAACAGGACATTACTGGCATTTTTAATAAGCACAGGAGCTGGCCCTGATAAAAACATCATGAGACATATCTAAAGTACGACTAGCTAAGGACCAGGTTTATCCTGAGTGCTAATTCACTACCCCTTTATGTTTAGCTTTTGAAACACCACCTCGAGAGGAACTTGACCCCAAGGAAATCTGTTTGAGAAATGTGTGTGGCCCCCACCCCAGCAGGTTGGGACTGTCCTGCCCCCTTTATTGGTTTTTCTCAGCACCCCCTGCGAGGTTGGGCCCAGCCATTAGCCCGATGTCACCAAACTGAACATTATTCACGTGCCTTGCCCTCATTAATACCCAACTGGTGGCAGCTGAGTGACTCTGCCAATGCCGAGGAGGAGGTTTCGGGCAGTGCCCCGTGCTCTCTGTGCCTGCCTGACCCCAGGGGTCATTGGGCAGGGTGTGGTTCCCCCCCAGCAGCAGCCAGGTTACAGGGCTGTCAGAAGGTGTGTGGGTTTGTTTGTTTTGCCATGGGGAGCATCAGGAGAAAATACCCATCATCTCCTGGGACCAGAGGCATTCCTGAGTGAAAGTGTGGGTGGCTGCAGTGTCCTGCTGTGGGGCTGGGCAGGGTTTGCTGTGGGCTGTCCAGCTGGGCCCGTGGTGTGGAGCATCTCGCTGGGGCTTTGTCTGGCTCTTTGGGGAGGAAAATCAGCTCTGTGGCTGCTTGTAGCTGGTGTGGTCATTTCAGGAGAGCTTAGGGGATCGTGAGGAAATCTGTCCTGACCTCCCAGGAAACGCAGGGCTTTCAGCCCTCTGATTCCTGGGTGAAATCTCTGTGGGCAGGGCTGGCTTTGGGTTGGTGTCCCCCCCACTTGCCTTCGTGCCCCTGGCTGCCTGGGGGACTTTTCCCATATCCTGGAATGTGGGAACTGGGCATGAGGGTAGGGAAACTTGATTTATTCTGATGAGGACAATGTGCTGTGAGGAAATAAGATAATTGGAAGAGTTTATTAAAAAAAAATACTGTGAATTTTAAAAGGTTCTTTTCTACCTTTGCTACTTTAGGGCAACATATTCAGGAGAATTTAGTGCTGGTCTAAAGACTCACTGAGAGTCAATGCTATTTTTTAGGAGAACTACATTCAAGCTATTTGAAAACTTGCATTCCTTCATACATGGCAAACAAAATAGAGGTTAGAGACCCACCAGAGGGAAAGAAGAGCAAGGGGTGGTAAAGTGGGATGGGCAAGTCATTTGGTGATCACAGCCAAACCAGATGGCAATAACTGGAATCTTTGGTACTTTGGTTATATTCACCATCAGCTCTTACCTCACCCAGGGAATATGTCTGAGAAACTCCTTCCCATCAGGGAGAAAACACCCCTAGTCCTGTTCATTAGTGAAGAGAAAGCAGAACCATTTCCCTTTGTGTCCGTCTCTTCCCACGCCATTTCAGCATTACCTGTTTATAATTGCTTGAGAAATGTTTTACAAGCACCTGCTTCGGGTGAAACACCTTTCTTGTGGGAGGCATTTGTGCAGAGCCCTCATACCCTGCTGGTCACAGGCCCTGCTTTAGAGGCCACTGCAGTCCGTGGGAGATCCCTGTGCGTGTGGGAACTGGCAGTGCCAGGAGCTGGTGGCTCAGGGACCTGCAGTTTCGGGGCTTCCTGTCCCTTCTCGGCTCCTCATGGGCCCCCAGCCAAGGCAGGTCAGCTTCTGGTAGAGCAGGCAGGGGTTTTCGTGGGTTTTCACTGGGAAGCCTTGGTCCTCCTGCAGCTGGAATCAAGAGAGGATGGAGGAGTAGCCCATCTTCAGGCTCATGACCTGGATGTGGGAGAGTGTACAAGCCATTGTGTGATTTCCCACCGTCTTGGAGACAAGTGAAGGTTTCAGGATGTTCCTGGAAGAGTTAAGGCACAGCCCAAAGCAGGGTGTGCCACTCACCTGGTGTAGATCACCTGTGGAAGACCTGCTGGTAAGGACAGCATCCATCTCAAACCACCAGCGTGGTTTTTGCAAGTACCACAAAACTCCTTTCACTGGGACGGCCCATGCTGAGGAAATGCGTGATGTCCTAAAGACTGACGAATTTGGCATCCAGAGCTTCTGGCCCAGTATCTCTGCTGCCAGGACTTTTATATTATCAGTGCATTCATTCCTGCCGGAGGCTGATGGGGTGTGATAAAGCAGATGGCCAAAGTCCCAGACAAAGGTCAGGCAGGACAATTAATGACAAGCCGACAGCCCCACAAAGGGCCCGGCCGGGATAATGCTGGCTCTGGAGGACTGCTGACAATAACATAAAGCCTCTCCCGTCACAATGGGGAGATAAGATACAGTGCTGTAATAGGAAAGCAATCATCACAAAATGCCATCAATTATATAAAAGCTGCTCCAGCAGGGCCTGGCTCCCTGTGGCTCAGTTGATTCCTCGACATACCTGCGCTGTGCTCCCTGCCCAGCTTCTCACGACAGCTCTGCCTGGGCCCTGCACGGGCTGAGGCTCCCTCACCCCAGCCCTGTCATCGGCTTTGGGCTCGGGAAATTACACCGAAGAATATGCTTATTCAGGTTTTTATATCTGTGCACCTATTTTATTACCTTTTATAATGCATACAGGGTCGGATCAGCTTGCAGCAGAACAAAGCTAATTACACCTTTCATTACCTAAATATAGCATAATGACAGAGTGTCATTCAAGTGTGGCATTGAGCTGAGAAACCTCCTGGCAGGCCAGGACAATGACAGAGGTTATTCAGCTGCACCTGAATTGCTGCCGGGTTAATAGACAGGTCACTCCCTAAATTACAGTATCGAATGGAAACCCTGCTCTGGGAGCATCTCGCTGGGCCAGGCTTCCCCTCCTGCCCCCCTCTGTTGGATGTGTGTCTAGATGGGGGTGTGAGGAGCTGTGAGAGCTGAGAAGGAAACCCTGCGTCCCACAGGGATCATGGAGGTGAGGCAGGATGTTTGCTGGCCGTTTCTGGAGTGGTTGGTAGCCACTTCTGGCATCTCTTCTCAGTCTGTTACGGCATTCTTGAAACTTAGTTAAAAGCTCGTGCTCCTGGCATTTAGCATTGCAGGAGATTCTGCTCCTGAAATCCCTGCTGCCACCTGAATTCTGTCCTCAGGGACGTGTCACAGTCTGACTTTGACTTTGGTTGGGCATCTCCACTACACCCTAATGTCTCATGCAAACAGAGAGGGGATTTGCTTTTCCTTTATTTCTTTACACCTCTTCTAATAAGAGGCTTCCCTAGTTTTTAATAAAGGGATGGTGAGGGCAAAGGCTGATAAAAAGAGCATTCATAAAAATTATTGTCAGAAACTATTGCATTTCTACCAAAGCAAGCAAATCACAGAAAGTTTCCACTTGCCTTGGGGTGGTTCTGGTTTTCATCAAAATCAGAAAATGAGACATTTTAATTTGCAGATTTGTTCAGAAGTTGACTAATATTCCTTGCAGTTTTCCTGGGTTCTTGTGAGTATTTGTGTTGCAGCAAATGGGGGTGGGTTTTTTCCTTATCTTTTTGGCTGAAATAAAAATATTTCTATCACAAGTCATCCTTTAACCTCCCTAGTTTCTTCCTGAAAGGTGAAAGGCATCTCAGGGCTGTAATTCCTCTCTAGCAGCACTGCCTACATGAAAAATTGCTAGGGCCACAAACCTACAACGGGAGACAAATGAGGTTGTCTTATGTGTGGGAAGAATTTCCAGCTACTATGAAGAGAGACGTGGTCTCCAGTACTTTTAGAGCTCAGGCTGATACTGGTTTCATTTCTTAGAGCAGCAAAAAGGTACTCTACTCTCTTTTGACAGGCTGATAGTTTTCTGACAGATTTGTGAGTCTCTGGTTTCCTTTACACTGGTTGGAACATTAGTGTTGAAGTCATCAGTTCCCTGTTCCTGTACTTCTAATGTATTAACACTTCTCTTTTCCAGGAGCTTTATGGGTTGGGGATCCTTGAGTCAAAGGAGAGCTTGATGGGCTAAAATAGATGCTCTTCACCCACCTCCTCCCTTCACAAAGATACTGGTGAGGTGCTTGAAGGGTCCCAAATATAGGCTGAACTTAGAAATGTCATTAAAAAAATTCTGTGGTCCATACTATCCCTCAGAAAGCTGGAAGATAAAGTTTTCAGTGGCCACAAGAGTGAGCAATACATGAAAATTATATTGATATTGATGTTATGCACACCTCTTGTGTCCATCAGAATAGATCCATGACCATGGCTTACTCTGAGATTTTGCTTCTTGTGCAAGTTGCATCCTCTCCAAATTCCTCCATGCCACTCAAACTGCCCCTTTGCTTAGGGCTGGACACAAAGCAGCCCTGGGGCCAGGCCAAAGAGCCTCCCTCGGTGCTGTGGTGGGAGCGCCACGATCGCAGCTGAAAACAGAGGAAATGGAATCTGCAGCAGACTGAAATCCAGGGTTTAGAGCAGCTGAGTGCAGTGAACAAGGTGGCAGGGAAAGGATCTGATGGGATAAAGACTGAGCACAGTTTTCCAGAGCTGTGGGTTAGCACCCCGACAGCTGCCCACATCACAGGAGGTGCCAGGGTGTCTCTCTGACCTGATCCAGCTCCTCCCTGTCCGTGGCACTGTGGTCTCCACCCTCCCTGAGCCATTTGGGAGGCCCTGGGGACGATCCAGCTTTACCAAAGTAGAGGTTTGTCTGCTTTGGTGACTGCTCTCTGAAACCTGTGCAGTTTCTCACTCATTCAGCTCTGTGCTTCCTGGGGGCAGCGAAGCAGAGCACTGTGCACAGCCTTACCTGTGAACTTTGAAATAGCTTCTTTGCGTTATTAATTCCCAAGCACTTGGGGCATTTTTGTTCTAGAGCATGCTTCTCATCTCTGCTGCACACCTGTGAAGCTCAGCAGGACTGAGCCACATGCCTTGGCACCCTCCAGCCAGGCTCCCTGGGCCGGGATGCTGCTCCCTTTGGGTCCCCTGTGGTGAGGGCAGCACCAGGAGTCCCCCTGGCTCTCACCCTTGGCTGCTCCAGGGCCCTCGTAGTCTCCATCTCCATTTCAAACCATGAGTGACTTTGCAGCAGCTCTCCTGAAAGCCTGGCTGCATCAGGGCACGCTGCTGGGTTTGGCACAAGCACTCTCTGAGCTGTAAATCAGCAAGGGAAATCCCTGAAAATACACATGTGCTCTTTTCTACCTCCCTTCTTTTGCTCTTTGTTTTCTTTCCTTGGTCTTCAAACCCTTCCCAGCCTCCTTTTTTCATTTCCTGTTCTGCTTTCGCCTTTATCTCTCCCCGCTGCTGTAGTTACATCCTCTGGTGATAACAGGAGTGACCCCATGGGGTGACCCTGAGGATTATGACATTAGCTGTAAATTTTGAGCCCGGGCCAGCCAATCCAGGAGGGATTGCAACTCCCATCCTTTAAGTGCAGGAGGATTAACGCTGGGGAACACCAGCCCCTTAAACCACTCCACAGACACCAGCGACCATTCCTTTCTCTGGGTCTTTGTATTTCTGCCTTTAAGGCCAGTTGGGGAATTGAGCTGTGCCATTTCTGTTGAGGTGGGGAAGGGGAGGAGAAAGACAGCATTCATGACAGTCAGGGCAGGACTGCATTAAATAAAGCCTCCATCTTTCATTCTTAAGCTCAGCTCCGGGTCCTTGATGAAGACAGATTTTTCAATTAGGCAGGCAATGTTTGTTCTAATATTTTATATATGAACCGCTCAGCTGACATCTTACCCAGATTTATGGAGGAAATCCAATACAAATGGGAGGTTTAATAGAAATTTATTATTCAAATTTATCACAGATTTCCGCAAATAAAAATTATGGTTGCCTCAAAGAACACATTTTTTCAAGAAGGAAGAAAGTTGATAAAGTTTCTTTCCACCCAGTGAATAACAATATTGTACGTTAAGAAAGATGTGTCATAATATAAATTATAACACACATGGAATACATTTCCCATTGAAGACAATATTTCTTTCTTATACAAATGTTGCACTCCTTCGTTGAACTGAAAGGAAGTTCAGGAAGGTTGGCAAAACAAAGTCACCCATTTTTAACACGGTGTGGAACAAAGTGTATTCTGCTGCCAATTACCCTTAAGTGAAAATGCCTGCAGCTTCTGGGAGACACAGCCAAGGGTCATGGGGGTGCCACTGCTCCCCAAGGGAGCAGAAATGTCAAGCGACATTCACACTATTTAAAGAAAAGGATGGAGAGAATTTAAGGGAATAAAAGGCCCTGCAACATCCATTTGAGCCATGGGGAAATTACTGCAATTAGTGCTAGGCCATTTATAGCCCATGATTCCACAGTGTTCAGATGGCATGCCTAAGTTAGGAAGGGATTAATACCCAATGAGTTTTCATCTCCAGTCAGACCATACATAGGAAAACTTGTTTTTTAAATCAGAATGAAATATTAAAGTGAAAGATTTATATATTTTGGTTTCTGTAAACCAAATTTTGTCTTCCTTATTCAATTGTGGCATTGCCATGCTTTAGCTGCAATTCCAGCCTCCTATATTTCATTCAAGTTTTCCATCTTTCTTTTTGACTGGAAAGCAGTATGAGATGTGAAAGGTGACCAAAACCATCAGAATACTTCCAGTGTCTCTGCATCTTTCAGTGGGAAAAAGAAGAAGAGCAGGGAGCATGAAAGGGTACAGATTTTGAGTCAAACTGAGTGTTTGCTCTCTGCTGTTTTAGCTGTGTGCCCTTGGGTACCACTGTGAAGTTCCTGAGCTGCTTTTTTGGGTGTGCCCTGCTCAGTGCTGCAAAGTCTGAAGGCCACCTTTCCCGACTGGGCTGAGGGAGATTCCCAGAAGGCACCTAGGAACCTTCACAGGGCTCAATCTTGGAGCTTCTTGTGCCAGTTCAAATCAGGATTTTAATCTCCTGATTCAGCTGGAACAAACACTCTGAGCTCTGTGACGGTCTGGGTATTGACTCCTGCTGTGAGAGCCACAGCAGTGTTGCTTGGGAAGCTTTTGAAAATCAGATTTACCTTCAATTTACAGCCCTAGTTGGTCAAACACCTTTAAAAACACCCCCTGAAATTCGGGACAGTGCTGAGCTGCACTTAAATATCTGTAAACCCTGGAGCATGCTTAACTTACAGGCACAGGACTATTCCCAGGGAGCGTTTAGTGGCTTTAAGTTAATTTCTACTGGCTACGCCACGTTTTTCAGGTAATTTTTTTGTAGAGGAACCACTTCTAATGTCAGTTGCACCTGCAGATCGGAGGAGGGTGTTGCTAAATCAAGAGGCTGAGGTGTGACATGCAATGTGTGGCTGCAAAGCCAGACCTTCTGCCCTGAGATAATGTAGGAAGAGCAGCCAGAGGATTAGGGATCTCTGAGCTGTTTGCTTGCACTCTGAGATGTGCTGTAAAACAAAGCAGGGGGATGATAGAAACAACAGCAGAAAAGTTGCAGAGTCTTTTAGATGAGTCTTTCACGTGTCCAGTTGTTTCTGCTTATGCTGTTGCATGGCCTTGAGGATAAGGGCTTGGCTGAGCCAGTCAAGGACCTCTGTTGAGCTCAGACTGGGGATTCAGAGAGCGCCCTGTGAACCAAGGAGGAGAATCCCCTGGGAAGGAGAGGGTTTGTAACACAGCACCCAGGGCATCCAGCCTGCAGCCAGGCTTCCTGGCTTCTCCTCCCAGCTCCCAAGTTATTTCGCTTGGGCTTGGCTTTGATTTGTTTTATGCCAAGATTGTTTGTTGCAAAATACATGACCAACCCTGAGCTTGCCCCCCACACCCAGCTGAGGGCTCTGACCACGGGGCAGTTGGGCACAAGGCAGGGCATTCCCACCCATGTCTGTCTGCAGCTGGGGAAAAACAAGCCATGGACACTGACCCTGCTGAGAGGGCTCGGGGCATGAGGCAGACAGAGGCACCTCCCTGGCTGCTCTGACTCAGGCCCCTTTGGGACACCAGTGGGGTGGCAGCTCACACACGGCTCTGCTCAGCACTCTCTGGGCACCAGCACCACAAACTTCGGAGGCTGGAGGGACTCCTGGAGGTCACCCTGTGTAGCCCCTGCTCTGAGCAGGGACGGCTGGATCCAGTTGCCCAGGACCACATCCAGTCTGGGTTTGAATACTTGCATGGAAGGAGATGGCACAACCTCTGTGGGCAACCTCTGCCAGTGTCTGGTCACCCTCTGTGTTCCTGGTCACCTGTCCCCACTCACACCTCTTGGAATGCTTCCTTTTCATGTCTCACTTTTCTCAGGAGGGCTGTGTTTCATCCAGGCAGGCTCCTGCTGCCTTTGTTTTATGGATTGTTGGCATGGACAGTTCTTGAGGTTGGAGAGGGTTGTCCCTGAAAATCCACAAGCTCTCCTGGACCCATTTTCTTTCCAGGGCTAGCCCTGCTGTCCTGTTGCTCCAGCTCCCAGCAGCAGCCGTTTGTGCACCCCTCAAGCTGCAAATCCTGCCTTTAAGGGTTACCATGAAACCATCACTGCTGAGAGAACAGGACAATTCTGTCTTTTGACTAATTCGAACCCCCTCAAAATTCAAGGCTGATGTTGTGTTTTTTTAATCTCAAGAAGGATCTAGTTTACTCCTGAAACACATGAGAATCAGGAACGCACTGGTCCTGCTTTGCCGAGCTGCTGCCTTTGTGCTGTGGTGGCAAGCATTTGTTATCCAGACAAACTTCATGTTTTCATGTCTCATATTTGCCAGGCAAGCCCAGTGGCTGAGGAGGCTGCAGAGGCTTCCAGCACCCATCTCACTGCAGGGCAGGAGTTGTTTACTGTGCTGTTTTGGCTGCCAACAAACCCCCAACTCTCACAGAGCTATATTTTACTAGTGCTGGATGAATGGTCTTCAAAGCTGGGCGACACTGTGTGCTTTGCCAGGCTGCTCATCTGCAGGATTCCTTCAGTGTCCATAAAACTCATTATCATTGTAGCTCTGCCTCATTAGCCCATAAATGTTCCAACATAGTCCATAAATTACCCTGGCCCTAAAGGGCTTATCTGGTGGGTGTAATAAGTAGGTCTATACACTGGGTTTTTTTCTATTATAGTAGTCAGAGTATTATTTATATGACTGGGACTGAACTATGCCTGAACTGTGAAAGAAGCACTGCACTATAAATAAAGAGAATTTTACTGTCCAAAGACTTTAAGCCTAGCTCAGGGCATGTTAGCATCAGCCCAAACCATCTCCCTTTGCTTACTCAAACAAGAGAGAGTGGACAGGCCCAGTATCTCCAGAAATGCTGACCTACAGGGATGGACTGTCCAGGTAGTCAGTCAGAGGTTTGGAGGGTGTTTGGTATTTTGACAGGTCAGTGGGTGGACAATGACACGTTTCAAGGTTCCTGCAGCTCAGCAGGAGCTGCTCAATTTTGTTGTGGAGCTATACCATGTATGTTTTAACAAGTACGTATTTTGCCATGTCATCTAGGTTGAACTGGAACTAATTTAGCATTAAAAGGAGTTTTGTTTCTTAAAATGTGAAGGAAAAGGTCATCCATATTTTTAAAGCACACTGTCCTAAAATTGACAGTTGTTAAGATGTTAACATATAAACTCTTGTCAAATAGGGAATGCAGTGGCATTTTTTAATTTGAAAATAACCACTTTGAGTCAATTCTGTTATTTTTATGTTTTGGTGCTTTCATGGGAGGTCATTCTAAAGGGTTTTTATTTTTTTATTTGTATGAAATCAGCATTTTGAAGGGGGTTGCTCTGAGACACCCAGGGCCTGCTCGGAACCTGCCCACTGGAGGAAAGGTTTTGGAAAGGGCTTAAGGAAAAGCATTTCCAACTCACTGCACTGCTGTGCCCTCAGGACAGAGAGCTGGGGTTTGACCCCAGGGGAAACTGCCCCTACCCCGAGATCTGGGCTTTGTTCAGCCTGCCTGTGGGCTAGCTGAGAGATCAGCCACACCTGGGCCTCGTTAACCTGCACAGGTGAGCCCAATGAAGGCACTCAGTGTGCACAGGTGAGCCCAGTGAAGGCACTCAGTGTGCACAGGTGAGC
>JAWWMP010000116.1:1645085-1671554 GCA_035047865.1 Dendrocincla tyrannina
CGTCTTGAGGGACCAAAGGCTTGCCCTCTGTTTCTGAGGGGCTGAAGAGTTGCTCTCTGTTCCTGAGGGGCTGAAGACCTGCCCTGCTGCCAAAGGTGACGTGGAGCAGACCTGGAGCTCCAGGTACTGTGCTGGGGAGAGTGTGAAGTGAGCCCTTGTGCGTGGTGTTTTGTGGGCCCTGTCTGAGGCTCTGTGAGGGGGGAAGGAGAGAGACACAACCTCTCTTAGAGTAAGTGGTGCTTTGGTGGCAAACGAACAGGATGAAGAGACGTTTGCCGGGCTGTCGTGGTGTCCCCACCAGGTGTTTCAGCTCAGCAGCTCTGGGGTTCTGCGTGCAGGCTGTGTGGGGCATGGCCCGCAGGGGTGGTGGCCTTTGGGAGCACTGTGTGGCGTTTTGGGGGGTCACAGCATCGTGTGCTGCAGCTGAGTTGAAATACTTGCCCGGTTCTGTGTCTTAAGTACAGGAATATTGTCCCACGTTGCGTCTTGGAGGAGCAAACTTGGCTCTGTGTGCCCAAATGGTGGAGGGAAATGGATTTTGTGTGGATGCAGGGAAAACTGGGAGTATCACAGAATTTATTTTTTTTAACTGATACTTGAGATTGTGAATTTTTTTGTTATGTGCATTGTTGTTTTGCAACTGGAAGCACCATCTCTGCAGCCAGGATGACTCGTGGTCACGCAAAACTTGTGCCATGACATGTCTGAGGCAGAGTAACCAAGGCAGCTGCATGCAGCCACACATCTGTGTTTCCTTTTACCACTTTGCTGGGTGCCTTTATCAGTGCATTGGGACAGGATGGATGCATGGAGTTTGAGATGTGTGTTAGGGTTTTGTGGGTTGTCTGTTGTTGTTTTGGTGCAAGAAGCTGAAGAAAAAGACTGACGAATGCACTGCCCTGGGAAGAATCCACCTCTGGGGTGGAGGAAACTGCGATGTGCTTCTTGCCATCGCTTTTCCTGGGTCTGAGTGCCAAGTTGTTATCAGTATAATTCAACAACCCTCCTTTTCTCACATATTAACTGCTTGTAGTTGTAAGAAGAACAAGATTGTTCCTGAACACTGGAATTATTTTACTGTACTGGAATGTGTTTTTTGGTCATATCTATTAGCATTCCAGCATCTTCTGCCTTGCAAGATGATCTCTGATTCTGCATGTTCTTGCCTGTGTGTATGTGTTGGACTGAAGTGGTTATATATTAAGCTGGTCTTGGGAGTTGTTGATTATAAACATGGAGAACTGTTTTGACTTCAGGCCTCAACACTACAAAAGAAGTCAGGTTTGGAGAAAACCACTTGAGCAATGTGAATTCACCAAGGCAGATTTTACAGGTGGGGCTTTTAATTCTTTGTAAATAGATCCAGGCAGCATATCTCTGTTCAGGTATGCATCAAATAGTGAAGATTCATCTGTGGTTATGCACTTGGTGGTATTTAAATAGTTGTGATTTTTGGTAACTAGAAAGAATTTATGTTCTTGAAGCGAGAAATTACTTCAGTGAGAGACCAGGTCATGGCTCATTCAGGGTTTGCTGTTGTCTTGTCTAAGAAGTTGGTAGGTGTTAATTTATCATATTTAAGAATGAAGAAGAATTACTCATTGTGTTTAATATTCTCCATTCCAGTGATGTGAACAGTGAAATTTATGGTTTGCAATTTAGATGCTGGATTATATCTATTTCTTGGCAATCCTTTTCCTGTTAGAGCTGCACTCAACATTAACTTTTTCACTTTGAATACTTGGATAGCATCATAATGACCTATGTATTTCTTCTGTATGTGGCATGGTTAGCTTCTGAACTGGCTTGGCTGGAAGAAAATTACACTCCTGGTTTCCTTTTCTCTTGCATCTTGTGAACAAACCCAAACTGTATTTTTCTGTCTGTGGTGCTTTCCAGCAGAACTGTTAGCAACTTCTCCTAGGGAACAACTGTCACCTAAAACTCGTTCTAAGTAGATGTTTCCCTCCATGTCTTCAGCAGCGAATATGGGCTTGACTTGAAGAATCTTGCTTCACAGGGAGTATTTTAGTTTTAAATGAATGGTGAAACAATACATTAAAGCTATATGCTCTGATTGTGGCACTGAAATGGCTCTCATTCACTTTAACAGGAGATAGATAGACCTGTGTGTCTCTGTTAGAGGGTTAGGAACTGATTTTAGCACTTTCCCAGTCTTTGGATTCATGCAAAGACAGTACCATGGGATTGTTCTGTAATAGTGTGGATAGATTGATTGCCTTGCTTTTGTTTCCTTTTGTTATTCCCTTCAGTATATCTTTGTGCTGAGCATCTCTGCTATCTGCTCTCTTCAGATGCCATTGTGTTGTCAAAAGAGCCTTTTCCCAGGATAATGGCTCACCAAGCCCTTGCAGTATTGAAGTATTTTTGTTTTCAAAAGCCTTCAGCAGTGTCCCCCTGCTCCCCACCAAGCAGAGTAGCACAGGAATTGCTCTAAGTTATCAGATTTCTCTGTCTGCTCCATTTGGGTGACACATTTATGGAGAGTCCTTCAACCTGCTCACCTTCCCCAGGCTTGCTGGCATGTTGTGGGCTTGCCTGGGAGTGTATTGCCACTCTGGAGTGGTCACTGACCCTTGACAAGTGGCTCCAAACGGACCTGAGAGGTTGGAATAAGATCTGGTGCTGGATTGCTGCTGTGACATCCAAAAACAGAACAAAAATCCCAGACCTGCCTGAAATCAATGGGAATTCTGTCACTGGCTTCAGCGCAGCCAGGGTTTCACCCTGTGTATTTCCCAGCCTCCCACTGCACAAATGTACAAGGTCAGGCTGTCGCTGTGGTCCTCCTGGGCCTTGCTCTGGAAGCCATGTGCTGAGTGCGGTGGAATCACTCCTTGCTCTTGGTGAGGAAATTCAGGGGGATTTCTTGTCTGCATCTCCAAGGCTAGGCACCAGCTCCTGGCCAGCCAGCACAGCTCCCGCTGCACACATGGAGGGTGGATTTGGGGGCTGGGGAGGTGTTTGCTTAATGCTCACCCCAGTGTTTCTTTGGAGGTCTTATTTCTAGCAACTTCTTTTGGAGCTTGCTAAATGCGCAGAGCAAGAATTTGGCCTTGGCCGCAAACCATAGCTCTTGTGGAGTGTGTGCATGTGTTAATGCCTTTTCTGTAGATATTCTTGATTCAAAAAGTATGGATTCTGGAATTTGGATGCAGCTGTAAGTGGAGGGTCTGGCTTGGGAAGGGGTGTTGATCCTGCCTGGTCCATGAACAGCCTTTAATTGTCTCTTGGAGACATTCATGAGGGCCCATTTTGGAGGGTCATTGTCCGTGTCTCCCTGGTGGTTTCGTTCATAATATTGAAAATGCAGTTTAAAAAATTGTTACTTCGACCAAGAAACTAGAATCAAGCTAAAACAACAAAAACAGGAAAGTTCACTGTGAATTTCTGGGATGGGAGCCAGTTCTCAGCCACATGTTGTAACTTTTATTTATGTCCTTATTTATTGACTACACTGGCACCTTGAGTTCTCATCTCAGTCTGGCATCCTGTTGCAGTACATGTGAGAAGCCTCATAAGAATGAATCTGTTGCTGTGAAGACCATGCAAGACACAGCAAACATCAAAACCTCTTCCTTTAGATCCCATTTTACGTAGTGGGAACCGAGGCTTCTCTTTGGCAGAGCTGCGCACAGAGAGCAGAGGAAACCCAGAGTGTCCTCTTGCACGCCAGGTGAGGGCTTTACAGTCACAGCTCCAATAATCCTCCAGCCTCTCCTCTCCTTTCATGAATAACTCTCCTCCCAGTGTGCCCTCTGCTCTCCATTGTCAGAAGCAGCACTGCTTCTGGCACGGCGACTGAGAGGGAAGGGCAGCATCCCATTCCACATATCCCTTGCTTCAGTGGTTGAGGGAAAATGTTAGTATTATGTAAAAATAGTTTCTGAAGTTGAAGCCAATTTATTTCAGTCAGGCTTTAAATACATTGGAGAAAAAAAAAGTAATGGGTGCCAGTTACCATGGATTGAAGTTGGGAAGAATATTTCCTATCTCTTGGGTACCTGTTGTTTCTTCTCCCCTCTCTTCCCCCAAGGCTTTCAATCCCTTTCAGCTCAAAGTGGTGAGGTCTGAACTTGGGTTTTCCCTAATAATGAAACACAATACCAAACTGGGAAGCTTCTTGAAAGGCTCATAAGGGAAGTGCAGAAACATCTGGTTGACATTTAATCTAGAAATGTCAGGTCTCAGCATTTCCAACCCAGGCTGACAGTGCCTTGAGCACCAAAATACACTTATTGAGAAAATATAGGGGAGAGGTAGATCAGAGACCAAATATTAAGCTGGAAAAAGGTTGTTTTGAAACAAAAAGGGAGTGTAAGCTCTATCCGTAGAACCTTTTGTGTGTTCTTGAGTGTAATCAGCATTACCACTGAAGGCAGGCAGTTTGCTGTGGGGAGAGCTGGGCTGTGGCTCTTTGGAAAGGTGAGGGTGACCTCCAGTAATATTTCTGTCCTTTGAGTCAGTCAGACCTTGCAGCAGCTGGCCAAGCCAGACTCCAGGGCTGTGCGGAGGGCAGAAGGTCCCAAATCCTGTCTGCCACACGCAGGAGTTGCTCATTGTGGCATGTTTCTGGCCCAGAGGTACCATGTTTGTGCTCTGGAGGACACCAGAGGTTTTGGTTTAGCAAGTCCTGGAAAACCCTAGCCTTAAAGGTGTATTTAAGTCCCAGTTAAATCAATGAAAATTAAGTACCTGCCTGGAAAATGCGCTTTTTGCTTGCTCTGGAGACCTGGCTTGGATTGAGAAAGTCAGGCTTCAGGTCTGATTGAGGAGGTTTTTTTTAGAAAAAGACAGAAGTTTTATTTTTCAAAAAGTAATTCAAAAGTAAGAAACAACTGTTTCCTAGGAAAATACTGGTTTCAGCAGAGGTGATTTTTTTTTAAATTTATTTTAAAGGATTCTGTTTACATTATCTGCCTTTTGACTGCATTCTTCTAGTTTTCACTTTCTTTATACCTCCCAGTGTCTTTAATTCCTTCCGATACACTTCATCCTAAGGAAGGAAAGAGCAGATGTTCACATGTTATTCCAGGTGAGGTTTCCCCCTCTGCCTGTGACATAACCAGATTTGTGTTACTTTACTCCCTGACCTCACATTCTCTTGGCTCTTTTCAGCCCTGCTGTCACAGGGATGGGATGCTCCTTGTGCTGCAGGCAGGGATCACACACAGTGTCTGGATCTGATACTGATTCTTCATTCCATGATGTGATGTATTGATGGTTGTTGGCAGACACAGCACATCTCTTCTTCCACTGCCCACTTGCCTTCCTTCAGAAAATTTTCCACCTTAATGGGCTGTCCTAGTCCTGAGTGAAATAAATAATTACTTGTCTAATTTTCTTCTGCCTAACATCCTGTGGTGTCATGTTGTATTACTTATATCCAGCCATGGTAAAAACAACAGACAGGCTGACTTTGGGAAGTAAAGCTGTAGGATCTGATCTGGTCTTTATTGGAATTGGTGATTGGGTTCTCACTTAGGCAAAACTCCTGACTCACACATGGTTCACAGCATCTCGTTTGCACCAGTGACTGTGCTGGGTTAAAACAAAGGTCATTAGAAAATGTGCCCAAAAGGCTAAGGCCTGTTTAAATACACACTAAGGATATAATGTTTGAGGGAAGGGTAGTTAAACTGAGCAGACCTGATAGGAGACCCTGTTTCCACAGCTTTTAAAGGATGCCTTGCACTTTCTGAGCCTTGGTTTATTGTTGGCTGATCAATAAATGGGCTTGGCTTTACTCTGGCAGGAATGAAGGGGTGGAGAGAGGGACGGAGGGGCAATAGGAACTGTTTGTTCAGGAAACAGTTTTGTGTAAGCTCGGCTTGTAAGAATCACAAATTGAAAAGTTCACTTGACTGGAAGGCAAAATCTCCTGGCTTCAAGCCAACTAGGGAAATGAGTGGTGTTTGCTGGAGGAGCTTAACCCTGCTTGGGGACAGGAGGAGTGGCTGGTGGGGTGACAAGCATGTGCTCTCTGCACCCCTCTGAGCATGTTCCTGCCTTTTTGAGCCCACCTTGCTGCCTCTCCTCCTCCCAGAGAGGCTGGCTCTGTTGGTGGTGATCCCAAAAGGCACTGTTTTCATCGTTGTTTGTGGCCATGTGAAAGTTCTTCACAGCAAAGGTTTGGAGAGCACAAGCCATCAACATCTTGTGTGGTTGCTTCAGCACTCCCGTGGGATGTGCAGTGCTGGGAGCTGTGGGGTGGTGCTCCCTGTCAGCTGGGGGCCCTGCAGACCCACAGCAGGATGGTGCCCCCAGGTCTGCAGAAAGATGGACCTTTCCCTGGCCATGATCATCCCCTGCTGCACCAGGGATCCCATTACTGCTGCTGCCAGGAGAAAAGGCTGAAAGGGATGCAGAACAGAGGGACCCTTCCCTCTCCTTGTCCCCTGGAGAATTTGTTATTTAATTAAATACAAAGGCTGTTCAAATCAAAAGATTCATTTGGAAACTGGCTTGATTTATAGCAGCCTCCAGCAAAAAGGGAAAGAAATTCTGAAAAATGTTATGTTTTAGTTCATAGCTTTCACTCTTGGACAGAAAAGAAAGAAAAATCCAGGAATTAACTTTCCATTGAAAATTCAGGTTTTGTTTACAATTTTTGCTTTGGGATTTTGTTTTCATTAAACTGCCAAATTAATTGGTTTAGTCAGACCTCTAAAGGTACAAGGAATTAGAAACTAATTACAGAATATGGAAGAAATTGTTTTATTTTGGGTTTTTTTTTCTTTGTATCTTCATTAACTCCTGAAGAAGGAATTCACAGATGAGATATAGTATATGTATCTATTTCTCTAACTTTCACACAAAATGATTTTAATTTTCCAACCAGTGGTACTCCAGCTACTGGACTGGAAAGCTTTTCTGCTTTTTTACCCCAAATTCCATGTATATGTTAATACTTGACTTAGTCTGACAAGTTTAACTTGTATAAGTCACATAGACGCAGGCTTGCATTTGTTGGCAGCGTTCGGATGTGCTTTGGTGGGGAGTTGGGTTGAGCCCCAACTCCAGGCACTCTCTGCCATGTGGAAGTGTTTGCAGATGCCTTTTGGGGATCCAGGGGTTTAGTTGAGTAACATATCTGTTCTCTAGACCAAAAAGAGCATAACTGGGGACTTGGCTCTGGTGAAACGTCATGGAGACCTGGCTTCCCAGGTGCCCTTTGTGACACTGAAAATACCTTTCTGAATTAAACTGGGTTTAATGTTTGACATGTGGGTTTTTATGGTCTTGGCCCAGATCACTTGTATAAAGAAACTGGAGGGTGGGTGTCCTGGGCTGGGGTCAGAAGGTAGAGTTGGACAACAAAATGGAAAGATGTCACAACAAGCTGGTGTGTCAGCACTTAGTACAACCAGAGCCTCTGGACATGTGCTTCCCCCACCAGACCTCCTCCTCTCCTTGCTGCCTCTGTGAACTGCACGTGGGAAATACCACTTTAGCAGCAGGAAACTCCATCCTTGCACTCCTGTGTGAATCCAGCCTTGCCATGTGTCAGTGTACTTTCTCTCTTACAAACTGTGTCCTGGTGAGGTACAGCTACATCCAGGGACAGTGCTTGGTGGGGGGGATGGTTGGAGAGGGACTCTGTACAAGGGCATGTGGCTGACAGGACAAAGGGGAATGACTTCAGATTGACAGAGTAGGGTTCTATAATACATTAGGAAGAAATTCTTCCCTGTGAGGGTGGGCAGGCCCTGGCACAGGTTGGCTGGAGAAGCTGTGGCTGCCCCATCCCTGGAAATGTTCAAGGCCAGGTTGGGCGGGAGCTTGAGCAACCTGATCTAGTGAGGTGTCCCTGCCCCTGGCAGGGGGTGGAACTGGGTAACCTTTATGGCCATTTCCAACCCAAGCCATTCTGCAGTTCCATGGTAAATGTTTTCTTGATTTGTGAATCCTTTGAGATGCACAGACTAGAGGTAGAGATGCTTCTAGAAGTACCACCTGCATATGTTGCTGGACAGCCTAGACAGACTTTTGTTATTGGTCGCTTTTGTGGACTTCAGTTTGTGAATATGTGCCTTGGCTTAAAAGCTGCTATTGGAGAGTGACCTGGTGACCTGTGGGGTGTGAGAAAGGTGTCTTTGAGCATGCAACGCTTCATCAAATTGTTTGCTGAAATGAAAAATGACTCTAGAGATACACAGTAAAGATTGTTGATCCTACTGCAAGAATGTGCCCTGGTTTGTCTGATCCTGAAACCAGTGCAGAGCTGGAGAAGCACCAGCCCTGATGTCATAATTGCTCGTGGGTTATGTAATCTGAGGTGGTTTGCAGCAGTCTTGGCCAAAATGGTAAAATAATGAAGAATTAGACCCCTCTGGCCAAGCTGCCTGAGCAAGGCTGGAACAAGATACAGCACTCAGTTCTGTGCTCTTAAATGCACAGATATCAGGAGACGGTGGAAGAGCCCCCACAGGTTTTCACACTTGTGAAACTTCCACCCTTTTGGAACACCTAAACTTGTGCTGTTTGACAACAGGCACACGTGCAAAATCACCCTGCACTGTGCAAAACCAACTGGGGGGTGCTCTCTGTGTCTGGTGGAAAGTATTTAATCATTTTCCCAAAGATATCCCCCTGATATGAATGGTAACAGGATGTTTATAACAGAGATAAGGCGGGGATGAAATCCTATCCGTCTCTGGGAGCTAATAAAAGCAAAGATTTGGAATTAAGTATCACTTTCTCTGAGCTGCACACGAATGAGGAAATGGGGTCAGAAGGGCAAGCTGCAACATTGTAGGCACTTTATCTAAAACATAAACATTACTAGAGTGCATTCTGGCCAAATTAACTCTCTCAGATCTGCCATGTTAGCATTCCTGTAGTACTTAAGCCTGCCAGCTTTACTGCTCTGCTGACTGAGGGTTGAACTCCAAGTTGGGGTTGACACTTGCAAACAGGGCTCAGAGTGGGGAGGGTTGACCCCCTCTGCAATTAAATATCCCCCAAAGAAATGCCAATGGCACTGTGGAAAAAAAAAGGGAGGGGGGAGGGAGGGAAGGTGGATTGGAGTCACAGAAATATGATCCACTCTACTCAATGCACAGACCCCTGAAAAGTAGAGTTTTCTTTGCACAAGCAGTGAAAACAAGGGTATTTGCTTTGCTGCTGTTCACTGCCAAGCACTTGGATCAGAGAAGCTGGGACTGAAGTCCCATCCCTCCTTCAAGTCCAAAGTGAGCCTTTCCACATCACACTGGGTGGTTTAGCCCTGGGTGATGTCAAAATCTTCCTAAAATCAGGACCCTGCTTTGGGGTGGGAACACTCTGCTAAATCAACACCATCTCTCTTGAAGAGATGCCACCCGATGGCTGCAATAGCTGCTCACAGATGTTCAAACCAAAAGCGAGATTCCATTGTGCCAGGCAGTGTCCAGATGTCTCCCACAAAAACAAAAGGACAGGAGGCACATGCTATCTCTGTCCCTGTCACAAGGGGCAGGCAGAGCTGATGCTATCTTCAGCATGAAGATAGAGGAGCAAAGGCCTGGAAAAAGGAGGAATAATATTCAAACTAGCACCTCCCAAGGATCAGGCCAGCACTTGGGAGCTGATTTGCTTCCTTGCTGTGGGGAGGAAGCAGAGGAGAGCAGAATGTGCTCTACACCTTTCCATGGAGCAGATGGCTCCCTGCAGTAGTCATGGACCTCTGCCAGGAGGGATGGGGAGAGCTCCACTCCAGGGCTGCTTCTGTGTATGCCTGGCTGCAGCTGGCCGAGTTAGGAGTATCTGTTCCACTTGAAATGCTGCCCTCTTTTAGTTGGGGTTTATTTAAGTTTTCATTTTTGAAGTGTACAGGGCAAGGAACTTTCCGCACCTCTTACAAAAATCAAGCTGTACCAACTGCTTGGAGGGAAGGGACTACTTAGGCTTGGGGCTTTTTTGGAAGGTCATGGTAGTAACCACTTTTCTACCTCCAATTTTGCCAGACCCCAAGGTGGTGCTAAATACCCTGTCTTTTTAGGATCCCTGGGAGTGTTACAGCAAGGCGGTTGATAGGGCTGGGATTGCCACTGCCAGGGCAGTGTGTGTACAGTGAGAATGCCCTGGAAGTGCAAGACTGAGGGAACCTTGTGTCCTCACAGGTCCCTTCACAGGCACCCAAAAATCAGCAATTCCCCTCAGCCCAGCAAGGTTGTCTGCAGTGGGTTATCCCAGAACCTCTCCTGGCTATAGAGGAAGGATATAATTTTGAAATTCCTTCTGTAAAATGGCTTTGTGTGAATAGAATGAGATTTCATTATTATAAAAGCATTTCTTATATTGCTGTTCCTTAATTTCCCATCACCTCATTTCTCACAGAATTATGAGCTGCAATGGTCCAGCATTAAATTAACTGCCCAGAGTGCTGCAAGCAACTGGAAGAGACACAACCCAGACTCAAAGTCCCAGTCCCTTCTTCTAAGACACCCAAACTACCTTTCCTCCCTAGCTTCTTCCTGAGAAACCTCTTGAGTTTGTAAACTGCCTGTTTGGAGTTGTTTGGTTGGTGGTGTTGTTTGTTTGGGTTGGGGATTTTTTTTTTCACAATCTTTTGAATTCTTATCATAATGCCTTATCTATGGCAAAGAGCAGTGTAAATAGCTGGGTAAAGCCCCAGCTCTGCTGGGAACAGCTAATCCACGTTAGCTGATGGTGGTTTATGTTGTAGATAGCACAGTTACCCGAGGAGCCTTTACACAACTGTGTAAAGCCATCCCTTTGTCAGCTGAGCTCCATGTGGAGTCCTGTGGAGGGTTTGGCTGCTGGAACATCTCCTGATAGGGCACCAATGTTCCATTGCAAGGTGACTTGGCAGGAACTGAGGCAGAGATCCCCTTGAAATCTGAACTCTGTGATGCTGTAATTAGAGGGGAGTGCTGTCTCCAGTGCCAGCTGCCAAATGATTGTGCTGCTAGCTTACTCCTTTCCTCAGTTTATTTCCCAATGGACCAGCTTTCAGCTGAATCCCAGCCCTTTCAGAAAGGGGAGGAGACCAGCAAATCTGAGATTTGCTAGAAATCATAAGTATAGGGGGATATGGGAGGGGGTTAAAAGAGCTGAAAGCAGTTTTTCAGGTAACTTATAAAGCTGCATTGCTGCCAAGAACCCTGTGGGGTAGGACCAATGTAAATCTATCCTTTTCCTCGTGCTGTTCCCTCTGGTCTAACATCAGGCACTCTCAAAAGTAAAAGGCCAGTGTGAAGTGACTTATCTGACATGGCTTTAAAGTGCCATGGAGTTCCTAAGGTTTAAAATGATACAGTGAAACTGCAAAGCTTCCCAGGCTTGCCATGAGCTTTGTGACAAAGCTGTTGGTATCCAGGAGGAATCACCACCAGTGTGTTAATCCCCAGCACTTGCAGGGATCTTGTTGAGTGAGATCTACTCCACTTCCAACACGTTTCCTTCAGTTTTCTTTTTAAACAACAATCAAAACTCTCTTGTATTTAGTTTGAGACTTAAAACAGCCCGTGGTTCATAGATTTCACATAAAGAGCTTCTGTGCAAGAGATTGTACATGTGTTAAACTCCATGGGGCTGCTCTCCCTTCCTGAGCCAAAACCCCTGGCAGGAGCCAATGGGGGTTCCACTCCAGGGAAGTGGAGAGGACACTCCACAGCAGGAGTGGAGTGGTGGTGATGCTCCTGACTGTGCCAGGGCTTTGGGGTCTCACTGGGCAGCTGGTTAAGGCTGCTTAACTGAGGAGAGCCAGCTGGGCTGGGGCAAGAGGCTTTATCCCTTTGCCCCTGTGGCTGGGACAGGGCCATGGACTCCAGACACTTGCCTATGGAAGTGGTCACCTCCTGCCTGTGGTTCCTCAGGCTGTGACATGTCTGCTGTGTCCTGGGCTCAATATCTGGTGCTCGGGGCGAACCTGGGGAATGCAGTCCTGTGTTACATCAGCTGTCTTTGTTAAAGTATCTATGATTTTGCAGCCCCTCCTTTAAGAGCAGATTAAAATAGTGCAGTGTAGCTTCCCAGCTTGCCTGGGAGCTGTGTGCATGGTGGGGCCTCTGTGCCTCTGCTCCCGGTCTTCACTCTCCCCAGGGCGGCTCACTTCCCCGTTGGCACCCATGTGGCTTTGGGGTAGCACAGCACATCCTTGCTGGGCTGGGGTCAGAAGCACTCTCCTTTTTCCACCACCTCAGGGGAGCTGACAGGAGGTTGTTTTGGAGCCTGGCTTTGGGTAGGAAGCCAAGCTCCATGTCTGAAAAAATCAGAACACCGTCCTGATAAATAGATCTGTCTGATGGTGCTTCTATATTTGGGTTTCTGTTCCTTGTGGTTGCACAGGAAGGTTTGACAACATGCACTGAGGAGACCAGCAAAACAAAAAACTATCTTATTTAAAATTTGCAACTGGTAAGGCAGTCTCATCCCTCAGTGGCCAAGGAGGGACTTTTCAAATGCATTATTCTGGTAAAAATGAATACCCTATCATAGCTTCAGTAAATAAGCTTGCACCAACTTATCCAAAGTGACTGAGTTAACATGTGGGTCTGCAAAAAATACTTGGTTTTTAAAAACTAATTAAAAGTGCCGTGCAAATATCACAGTTTTCTTTAACTGGGGTTGTGTTGCATGACAGGTTTTCTACCTCTGCCACCTTTCTGCAGTAGCAGTGGGGTATGCTGGTTTGAGTAGGACTTGCAGGTATTTTTCCCTCCTCTTGAACCACATTCATGAACAAGTTAGTTTGCACGGGTGGAAATTGTGTGGACAGCTCTCATTCTAAGCAGTGTTGGAAATTGCGTATTTATTGATTTAAAACCATGTAGGCAGCATGGATTTAATGGTAGTTGTGAAAACTCAGTATGAAGTCAGCTGAGATCAGGCTGTAAGGTCTCACTCTGCCATAAGACTTGGGTGGAAGATGCATCTGGTAGAGGTAGTCACGGTTAGACCCAGCTGGGACCTGCTTCATCACCACTTCTACAAGAATTACTGATGCTCATGGCCAGCATGAGGTGTATCCTCCTTTCAATATCAGTGGTAGAGTGGTGAGGAAAAGGAGATCTGGGCTCAAATCCCACCCCTGCCATCGGCTTCCTGTGCAGTTTTTCAGTTTCTGGGGTGTGTTCCCTAGAAGGGTGCAAGGACATACATCCAAATGCTCAGACTTCCACTGCTGGCCTCTCTGACCTTTGGTTCTCCCAGCGCAAGAAGGGACCTTCCCCCATTAACAGCAGCAGTAGTGATAAACATGGGGACTAACAGGTTACCAGTCCCTCTTCTCCTGAACTGCTTCCAATTATTTTGGCTAGGAACGAGTCATTGATGTGTGTCTATGCTGTACAGTTTTGGATCCGTCACTTCTTTGCTTAAATGCACATTGATTTGGAAGGTCAGTGTGGTACATTAAGCCAAATCCTGGCATGTGCTCCTACTGAATGTGCTTAAACATTTCTCTATTAGTCTCCAAGGTGCTTGTCTGTAGGGACTTGAGAGCAGATAAGCTTCCCAGAACGAGGTTTTACATCACAGGCTCCTTCTCACACTCCTTTCCTGTGTTTTTTCCCTTTTTGCCTTTTGAAGTGGAAACTGTATTCATTTTCACAGTAGGTATGTGCAGTCAGCAAGGATGAAAATGAAGGTAACTGTCAGAAATCCTGCCAGAAGGGATTTCTCCACTTTAATTCCTGCTTACATTATTAAGACAAGTAAATTATCTTTTCATGGAATGTTTCCCTTTTTTCTGGAAACACTACTGATAAATGATGTCATATTCAAGGCCCGTCTCCACAGCTGTTGCAAAGCCCAAAGTTTCTGCTCCCTTCACCACAAGAGATCCAGGTGCCAAGTAAAACCTTACCGTGACTTTCATGATGAAATGTGATGGTATCGCAGGGGGGAGAAAGGAATCTACAAATATTATTCTGAAAGTAATGGATTGATTGAGCTCTTGTGTTTTTTCCTGTGTGTTTTTAGGAGCCTGCTGTTGTTGTTACAGAGATTAGGGAAAAGCCAAGCAGGGTTCTGGAATGGTGGCTGAGAGGGGCTTTCTCTAGCTGTGACCCGGAATACTATTTTAAAGCCACCTTGCCTGGAACAAGCTAGGGCTGCTCTATCAAAGCAGAAAGCTGCTATTTTTATCACTGAAATTTTAACCAGTTCTCAGGAAGGGATTTCTTTCTATGCTGCCTTCAGATTGTCCTTTCAAAACTTAGAGGGCTCGTTTGATATAATTTGGGAAGATGGAGCAGCCCAGGCAGAAAAATCTCATCAATTGACAGGATAGTGTAGTGCCTTTTTGTGAAAAGGGATCCCTTTTCTTCTGGTTTTTATCCTGCCCTGAGCTGCCCACTGAAACTTGAATAGTAGAGGCCACTTTTGCTCCATATCTAAAATAAATTAGGCCAGTTGTTGACATTTTAGTACAAGTAGCTTATCTTAGGGGTAAGAGCTGCTTAACCCATTGCAAGGGGGAATGAATACTTTTCCCCCCACCCCAACATAAACAGTCACTGGACTTTCCAAACAGTGTTTGGGAGGTTCTCTTGACATCTGACACTCTGCAATTCACTACTCTTGTCAGGTGAATAGATTTGTGCCTGGTGATCAACACCAGTCTGTGCTGCACTGGTGATGGGTATCTTAATGCCTCTGCCCCACACTTACTCCTGCTCCTTTCCTCCCTCTGTGGACAGAGGTTCCGACTGCCCAGGAATCATCTCTGCCCTGCTCAGGGATCATACCCCCCTGCTTCGAACAGCAGGAGGAAAATTATGCTGTTTAATCATTGTAATTGGTTGGAGCCTCCGTATTGGTCGCGTTTGTATCTAAATGAACAACTTTGAGGGGAAAGTGCTTTTGTAAACTCACCACATTTTGAGCTGAGGCAGCTGTCATGGCCACAGAGGAATTAATAGGTGTGGGATCACCTGACAATGCTCATATTGTTGGCATGAGGAGAGGGTCAGACATCTCTGGATGTTGTTTTTCATGCTGAAAGGATGCACCTGTGCCAACTTCAGCATCCTGTCACTGTATACAGCTATGTGTTGTCAAAGGGCACAGGGGATTTTAGACCAGGGTAAAAGTGCATAAATAGGATGAATTTTGGATAAGGACCCAAGTGACCTCTACCTGGTACTGGGTTAATCTTTACTGGTGCTGCTCTTTGAATCTGCTCCTCTGAGCAGTGCTTATTTTAAATGTGGGTGTTAAACTTGAGGCATATGCAGAATAAATAGATGAATTTTGAGGGTTCAGAGCTAGGTGAGTTTTATCAGGCTAAGCAACAAATAACCCCAACTAGGAACTAAAAATACTTTGTTTCTCTGTTATATACACAACAGACCTTCAGATCCCAATCCAAATACACCGGTGGGATATGTGAATGAGAAACTTCCACAATGCAAAAGCGGGTTAATATCCCCAATTTCATCCTTCTTTTGGCCCGTGATGGTCCTCTGAAAATATCCAAATTCCACTTGGAGCATTAGATATCCCACTAAAAAAAAATGAAAAAAGAGCTGTCTGAGTTCAAAAGCAATTGCCTGACTTCCCAAGGCACCAGAGACCTGACTGCTGACCGCTAACACCCTTGAGTTCCTGTGCTTTGGGAAGCAAAGTGGATGGTCCTGGGATGTACTCAGAAGAAATGAAATGCTGGGCTCTCCACGGGCAAAGCAAGAGGAGCTAAATATGTGTGACTCCCTGCAGCAAGGGAGCCTACTTTAGCTTAGGGATTTGGAGGCTCCCTGGTGTGGCCGTGCTTCCCAAGAAACCCTGACACGTCCCAGGTGGAGGTGCTGATGGCAGTGCGTGAAGTCAGGCTGTGCTTAGCAACAGGCTGTGATGAGAGCAGGATCCTTTCCAATGGATCCCAAAGACATTGCCTAACCTCCTGCCTTCTGAATTCCTGGGAACTGCCCAGCTAAGGGCTAATGGAACCAACCAGACACAGGCACACACCAAAAATGAGGTGTGCTGAACACCTGGGGCCAAGGCCTCAGCTGATGTGAATGGGCTAACTTATAGCAGGCCCACGTTTGGCCCAGAAATACTATTATTTTTCTATTTAGAGAGGTGCTAGCAGTTTGCAGGAGCTTGTTATTAGGAATGGGCCAACTATTTCAGAGGGAATTATGGAGTAATAGCAACCACAGAACCTAAATTAGTTGTTTTTAAGTTATAAGAGCATAAAATAATAATATATGACACCACTAACCACTATTCTTTCTTGCACTCCTTAAAACTTCAGCTGCACTTTGCCAAACCAATTGTTTCCAAATTCTGTCAAAAATATTGTCCTTGGGCAGAAGGCTTGGATGCTGAATTTCAACCCAGAATGATTTTTATGGCGGAGTGACAGAAACCTTGAAAAGGGGATTTATAATGAATACAACCTTAACTACTGTGGTGTGAACAGTGCTGCAATTCTCATTAGCTGAGCTTTTTTTTCCCCTTTTTTCTCAGAATTTCGGAGGGTGGAGCTGGCCATAGGAAGTAGTTGACTTGTGTGTACGCTTCTGTCATGGCAGGAAAGGAACTGGGCAGCTTCATTTCCCCTTTCATCCCTGGACATCTCTCTGGGTTCAAAGATTCTGAAGCAATAGGATTTCAGGATGGTTTTCCATGTCGTGGCCATGAGTGTGGGCAGCTGGTGCAACTGTAGCATAGGAGTCGAGAGCTTTCAGCACCAGGAGTTAACTCCTGTCCTCCTCCTGAAGGAGGTTTGTTGACTGGAGAGTGTTGGAAAGGCTTTGGACCTGAAAACAAACGCCAGCAAATAAGGAGGCAGCGGGGCCAGCGAGGGGAGGATGTGCCAGGTTTGGGTGCTGCTCAGCTTTACCGCTGAGCTTCAGATTTTGGGTTGTGGAGAAACCCAACCCTCTCTATACGTTAAACACCAGGTGTGCAGAGTTGGGAAGTGGCAGCAGAGGGCTGGCTGGAGGATTTTTTTGCAGTGTGTTTGGACTTATGTTTCCCAGGAGCAGCAAGTTCAAGCCACAAAGCTCTTGGGTGAGGTGTTGCAGGACCATTCTCCGTTTTAAGGTATTTCCTCAGCATGGCACAACATCAAGGCAAAAACCAAAAAAAGCCTTTAAAACCAGTTTGTAATAGAAACAGAATCTTTGACTGCACATAGCCCTGAAACAGGATTGTGACCTGTCCTTGAGGTTTCAATGTAAATATTGCCTTAAGTATCTAATTTATAAGGTCTGGGGGTGGGACCTCAGCTATGGTGGTGAAAACTGCACGGGAACCAAAAGTCCTAAAATAAGAGATGAGTTTTCTCATCCACTGGGTCTCCCCAGGATGGTCTCCTGGGGTTGGAAAATGGCACATGTGGTGATTCATGTCACAGTCATCCCAGAGGAGAAAACAAATCCAGGTAAGAGGTCTTAGAAGTCTTTAATCTCCACTTTCCCAAGCCACAAGTGGTGAAATCTCCACATGGCTTGCTCAGATTGCTTTTGAAAGATGAGAACTTCCATCCTTGATGGGAGAGGCAGAATGGCACTGTAATTGCCCTGTTAATGAAGAAAACCATTAATAATAATTGGCCCTGCTAGAAGCTGTTCTTTTAGTGCCTTCTCTTGGTGCCTTCAGTGGGGAGTGAAAAGATTTTGATGAACCTACAAGATCTCTCCTGTCTGACTTTAAAGCCATTGAAATTTATTCCAGATGGGTAGAGAGGGTTCCTCCAAAATGAATATACCAGTTGGCAGCTTCCTTGTGCTTGTGCTTTTCAGCAGGTGGCTTGAAATGTTTGGTCTGGCTGCTGGCGCAGTGATTTTTAGGAGCCTTCTCTTCTTCTGGATTGCTTTTTTTAAAAACAAATAAAATTGTTTTCTTGATCAAATATATATATGAGGATCTTATTTAGTTATTACCTGGGTGGGGAGGAGGTAGATTGTGTTTGAAGGCTGAGTTGAGTGTCATCCCCCAGGCCTTGACAGCTGGGTATTTCTGGTGGATTCAAGTAGGAGGAGATGGGCTGGGCCACATTTTGGCAGCCCACTGTAGGTTGTGCATACTCTGCTGCCATCTGGCTTGCGTGGAATCCTCCCTCCCTACCTTGGCATTCCCGTGAGGAAGAGGTCCTTGCCTCCCTTCTGCAAGTGGCAGGGATGTCACTTCATGCAGTTCCATGCAAATGCTTGCAAATATTACCTCTGCCACACTGCAGCAATTCCCATAGCCCAGTACAGCACTGACGTGCCCAGTTCAAGAACTGTGATTTTTAATTGGGTTTTAATTTATTCTTTTTTTTTTTCATCTGGGAATAGTCATTTTCTGTATAGTTTTCAGCAATTTTCTGTCTTCAGGGGTCTGTACATCTGCTTGACTCTACATTTAGGGGTCTGTACATCTGCTTGACTCTTCATAAGGGCAGTTCAAGAGACAACATCTGCCAGCACAAGCGTGTCAGGTACACACGCTTTGCCTGGACACTTCATTGAATCTCCTTTTCCATCTGCCCCATGTTTGTGTAACCCAAAGCAAAGGCTGCACCAAGCCAATGCAGGGCAAGGGGAAGGGAATAAACAGTCAGGTTTGTTTTCCATCCTCTTGCTGTCAGATACAAAGAGCAACTTCAAAGCAATACATAACTAAGTTAGGTGATACACCAACAGTAATTAAAACGCCCCTGCAGGAAGTCACATCGCTGGAACAACAACTGCTTCAGAAAGCAAGAACAGTTTTCTGCCAAAGGCATGTGAAACTACTGTATCTGGGCTGGGACTTAAAATAAAAATTGGATTTTGCCAATCCCTCTCCAGGACAATTGAATTTAATTCTAATTGAGACTGCCCTGGCTACAGTGGGGCTTAATTAGAGCACAGACTGACTGTGGCAGAGTGGCCTTGAGCCATCTCTGAGCAGAAGCCATTGTGTGAGAGAGGAGAGAAGGGTGTTGGAGGTGATCTCTGTGGGCACAGCTCAGCCTCTAGAACTCCCTTGCACCGTGATTTTATGAAATTCTGTGTCACTCACCTCCTTATCCAGGTTCTGCCCCAGGGGAAGCAAACAGAGACCCTGCACTGCTGAGTGCATCCAGCTCTGGGGTCTCCAGCACAGGAAGGACATCGACACGTTAGAGCCGAAAGAGGCCACCAAGTTGATTTGAGTGATGGAGCACCTCTCCTGTGAGGAAAGGCTGGGAGAACTGGGATTGTTCAGCCTGGAAAAGACAAGGCTTCAGGGTGACTTAATTGCTGCCTTCCAGTACCTGAAGGGAGCCTACAAGAAACCCAGGGAGAGACTATTTACAGGGGCCTGGAGTGACAGGGCAGGGAGGAACGGATTCAAACTGAAAGCAGGCAGGTTTAGATTAGGTATTAGGAATAAATTCTTTCCTGTGAGAATGCTGAGGCCCTAGCACAGGTTGCCCAGAGAAGCTGTGGATGCTCCGTTCCTGGCAGTGCTCAAGACCAGGTTGGATGGAGCTCTGAGCAACCTGGTCTGGTGGAAGGTGTCTCTTCCCGTGGCAGGGTGCTAGAACTGGGTGATCTCCAAGGTCCCAACCATTCTGTGATTGTATGAAATGCAGAAAGGTGCCCTTGTGGCACTGGTGAGCGCCTGTGTTATGAATCGGTGCCATTCAGGTGGAAACTGTTGGGAATTGCCCACCATGAAATGCTGTGTTGGTGATGGCTTGCACAGTCAAAGGCATCGCTGTCCCTGCCCACACTGCTCACTTCAGCATTACACCAACTTACTTGTGTCTTCGTTACAAACAAGACCCAGGATCCACCAAAGCCAACAAAAGGACGCTACTCAGCTCTGGATCATGTCTTTGTGCATTTCCCCTCGCTAGAAGAAATGGTCCTTTTGTAACTATGATGGGGGAGTTTAATGTTAAATACCATCTGTGCTGCTGTTTATGGTCTGTGTGGTTTCCTTCTGTCCTCTGTGATGCTGCAAATGTCAGTGCTCTCCTCAGTGATTTTTTCTCTTCCCTTTTTCTTTTATTGTTGGGATTGGAAAGAATAAATGTTGCTGAATGATTATGAAGTTGGCTTTGGAAGACTTGACTTTAAAAGTCAAGTTACACTCCTTTATTTAGAGAGTAGTAATTCCAAAGTGGAAGCAAATTGTTGGAGACCTACCTGTGGGGAAAAGGAAAAGCAGTTGCTACTTTCTATTTTATTAAAGTAGCTTAAAGCATAGATGGTTAAAAAAACCCCAACCAAAATCCCAGCCCAAACCCTTCAATGCAAGTCACTTTGAAGAGAGAAGTTATTCAGAGCTTGAGCAATAAGGCCCAACAATGAAGTTAAGTTGCAGACAAAACCCATGTTTTATCAATCAACTGCTACTTTCAAGTTTGACAGCTTTTGTAAGCAGGAAAATGTCAATTACACAAGATATTTGAACCTGTGGAAATAACCCATGGAAACACAAAATGTCTGTTCACACATCAAAATGATCCAGACTTGAAGGAAGTTGAAAACCAGAATGCACTAAGGAATTATCTGACGGAAAAATGGAAACTTTGTTACGAATTTTCAAGAAATATTGGCTAATTAATTTCTTTGGTGAGTTTATAAGGTTAGTTAGGATTGGAGAAAGTGAGGTAACTTCCCTATTTTTCCTGATGTGTAACAGCTATGGAAACACTTTGAAATGAGTGGCCCATCATTATGAATTCATTTGGTTATCCTTTTAATAACAATGATTGTACTCAGGCATTTCATATAGATGTTAGATCCCATCTCCTTCAGGTGCTGCTTGGTCACTTCACTGAGCACTTGTCAGCTGGGTCTCATTAAATTCCCATTAAGGGAGGAAGAGCTAAATACCCAGTATGAAAACTGAAAGGGGAAAAAATTCAAAAAACATGTAGGCTCCAGACCTGGAAAATTAGTTTTTGCAGAGCAGAAACTGTTCTATTATGCAAACAAAACACTGCCATTTACTGGTTTACATCCATTGCTGCAAAACTTGTCAGGATCCAGGTTCTCCAAAGCAAAATCAAATGTATTCATTCAGTGCTCCCTTTCTGCAGCAGGATGTACTGTTTGGTGTTCATCAACTGCGACCCATGGAGCTGGAAAAAGCTGAGACAAACTTTCAGGCTTCTGAGCTCCTGAGCTATGAAATGTGTTGATTTAATGTTTCAAGTGTTGGACAGTGTGTTAAACCACACTCAGCATTTCCTAGGGCCCAGTAAGACCGTCCACATGGAACTCTAATAACTAGTAGCAAGTTTGTTTGGATTTGAGTTCAAATGTTGCATCATGTTCAGTTGAACTCGTAAATTAAAAGCAACAAATTAGGATGATTTTATATCTGCACAAATGCCTGGGCAGGGGTTTGATGCTGTTTTACTGCTCTGATGAAAATAAGCAATCTCCCATTAAAACTCCAGGTCTATGAATGCTAAATTAGTGCCCAAAATTATAGAGTCAAATGAACACGTCTCCAGCAGTGAGGAATACAACTTGTTGCTTATTAACATATCTGGGGAAAATGTCTTTTTTTTTTCCATGGAAAATTTAACATTAAAGACTAAACATTTGCACTCCAACCCAGAATGGTTTTGGTGTGGGGCTGAAATGGCAAACTTTTCAGTTTACAGAATTTTTTATTTAATATTTTTTCTGTGAAAGATTTAATTTAGTTAAACAAGACATTTTGTCTCTAAAATCAGAAGTATTCTACAGCCTCATTAGGATTATTTCATTTAAGGGGGTATTTAGCTAGATGGCCTGGGGGCTCTCACATTGCATGGGGACCAAACATCACTGTTCACCCAAATGTGGCATTCCTGCCTTTATTTTTTCTTGTTTCCCCTCAAATGCCGAGAGAGCAGTCTCACATAGCCAAAGTCTTTGGAAAGCCCCAACAGCTCAATGCTGTATGAGTGACTGAGCATTAAACAATTATAATACCACTGGTGGTTTTAACACCAAATACCATTTCTCAATGAAATTAAGACATTCCTGAAGGGGAATCCTGACTGCTCAAGACATGATTTCTGTCATGCTGAGCTGGGTGTTGCGTGGGGTGTGCTCAGTGGGCCGGCGTGGGTTTGTGTAGGTGCTGTAAGGGGTGTAATGTGGCGACCATTGGTGCTGTGCCCACCTCTTCCTTGGGCCGTTGGGGATGACAGTGTTCTGAAGGCTCCATATCCCATAGACCTGCAGGAGCACTTCCCACAAAGGCTCCTGGGGGAGAGGAGCAGCAGCCCAGCCCAGGGCTCCGTGTCAGCCTGCCTGGGAGGGCGGTCACAGGGCCACCCTTGGCCTCTGCGTGACTCAGGAGGTGACTCAGAAATTATCCAGGGGGCCTTGCTTTACTTGATGCCAGTGAAGCTCTGCCACGCTGCAAGCTGTTATGTTGTCTCTTAACATAAAATATCACTTGGACTTTTCACCCTCAGTGGCCAAGGTGGGCAAGACACTGACCCATTTGCTCTGTTCCCGTGGTGCAGCTCCACTGAGCACCATTTCTCCTGGCTGTTTCAGTGGGGAGGGAACACCAGGGTTATTCACTTGCTGGGGTGCTCAGTGATGTGAGCCAAGAGCCCTCCCTTGCTGCAAACCCAAGTGCTCAGCAGATGACCTTGTTAATGGGTTTTACAGAACTACCCCATCAGATTATGAGCTATCCCTGGTCCTTCCTCCTGTCCATGGTGGCATTAATTAGCCCTTGCTGCCACGGAGCACTGGGAAGCTGTAGCTACCCAGGGAACAGCCTTTATATGATCACAGAGTACCAGCCCAGATAACTTTCCTAAAATGGGTTCCAAGCAAGCAGCCTGACATCATTGGATACAATTACTGACACCTGTTTAGTAAATACTAAAATTACATCGGGTCTTTTCAGCACCAGGTTGTTAAAAGAGAGCTTGGGTGGAGATGTAACCTCCAGAATGAATAGGAGAATTCATTAGGCATCAGGGTCTTTAAACTCATCGTGGTTAAACGCAGATTTACCTCGCACCATAACTGTTAGCAAGTGATTTAGTGACAAGGGATTGACAAGGTACATTTCCCTGGAGGGCACAATAAATAATTTTTTCATCCTGAAGTGTTTTTGCAGAGATGTTTATGTATTTGAGTATTCAAAGTTAATTAATTTCCAGTAGTTTGACAGAAGGCTTTTTTTAATGACTGACAAAAACCTTGTGTGAGTTCATCTCTTTTTATGGTATTATTTGGTGGACTTTTCCTGCATGATCCAATCTCACAGTGGAAAACCAAATAAAATCCTATTGGTAAGCAGGAATGAGTTCACCAGTCTGCTCAGATGGTGTTGTAGATGAAGACAATGCTTTCACATGTTGGAAATAACACTTTTCCTAGGAAGCCACGATGCTCACATTGAACCTATCTGGGTAGACCATCAGTATGATTTTAAACCTGCTGTTTCTATTGAGAACGGAAAAAAGAAGCCTTCAGCTATTCTGGTTGACTCACATTATCTTTCCATTAATGATTCAAGTTGCTTATTACCATCCCTTAGAGTTCTTTTGGTTTTTTCCTGCTTGTTTTGAGAGGGTTTTGAGTCACAATGAGAGGCAACCATTAGACAAGAGGCACATTCCTCCAGACATCTTCCACATGGCTCAGGGTAGGAGGATTTTGATGCTGCCTTCTGGGCAGTCCAAGCAAAGAGGCCAGCTCATGAAAAAAAAAGTAAATTTGAGGTTTTAGTGATCAGAACGTAGATTTGCATTAGGTACTGCATAATTATACATGAACATACCTGTGTGGGGTTTTTCCAAGACTACTGAACTGATTAAAAATGAAGTATTTTGCTTTAAGGTGTTTTTCCATGATTTCTAAAGTTAACATGGAAATTTTCATGGAGAAAACTTTGGAGCTTTCCTCGCTCCAAAATGTCTCCCAGTGGAGCCTTTCCAGCAAGCTCTAGCTATTAATGCATGTGAAAGCAAATGGCAGATTGAAGGGTGTTTTAAACGGTCATGTCAAGTTTTCAATGGTTAATTAAGCAGCCCTTTACTGTGTGCCCATTAAATTCAAATAATGCCACTCCAACCACTGATCTAAGGCTTTTAAATGACAAAGGGTTTGGCCTGCAGCTTGATTTGTGGGTTTTAGCAATTTTCCTTGCCATTTTCCCTTTCAGAGCTTCAGAATCCAAATGTTTTGGGTTTGCCTTTTCAGTCCCATTGTTTTTAACCGCCTGTGTTCTGGATTAATACGTTAAGTACTTTACTGAAAGGGACATAAATTTCTCCTGCATTTCTGTTACTTACAGCAGTGATTTGGATTCATTATCCTTTCTTCCAGGGTGTAAACTATGTTGATCTTTGCTAGGATGTTGGCATAGCAGCCCTTCCCATTCCCAGGAAAGGATTTCAGCACTGAATTTCTCTGCATTGTAATGGCAGTGGAAGATGGTAGGGGCTCAGGAATGGGTCTCTTGCACACAGAGCTGGTGTTTGAACTGTGGCAACAGCCTTTCTGAAAATAGTAGCCTTAAAACAACATGTGAGTTCCATGTGTCTCCCAGGTCAGGTCTAACACTGCATCCCAGTTGAACGGCTTGAACAAAACGGAAGGAAACTGGGCTCTTATTTAACCACGGTGGATCCTGAAGCATCTTGTTCTCTCTGGGACTGTTTGTTGAATTGAATCAATTATTTCCCTGTGTAATGTGAATTTCCTATTTCTTTAGAGAGTTTTGTGTGCAAACTCAGTCTGGGGCTGAGCGTGACTTTTGTGGTTTCTTCCTGGGCAAAGAATTTGTGCGTTCAATTGTTTTGTGCATATGCAGTGAGTTACCCACATTCTGAAGTGCTCATTGTGCCCCGTTCTCCTGGTCTCAATCTGATCTCCACATTTCCCACCTTTCCAGTTCTTACCAGGCTCATGCTGCTGTTTCAGTTCACCCTGTCCAGGTGCCTGAGTGGAGGTGGAGGCGCTGTGCTGGAGGAGATGTGTTTCACAGGAGCTTTAGCTCTCCTGCAGTAGCTGTATAGCAGGAATTTCCCTCTGTGAAATTCATAATCAACGACTCATTGCCACGGAAAGTTGCACTTCCAAGGGCCAGCCCCAATGTACCGAGATACCAAAATCACTTGGTGGTGACTAAGCTCCTTTGAAAGCAGGATTTAGATGTTTTAAGCCGTGTAAGTGTTTCTGCAAATCACATGTTGGTTCATGAAGTAACGGGTGCCGGTGCTTTCCTTGGCAGTCACGCTGATGACCGTGTTCAGAAAGCTTCAGCTGGTTGTTTTCCAATCCTCGCTAATATTTCGGGTCAACAATCATGTCTGTCAAGCCTATCCTGTAGCACTTGCAAGCCTGAAATACTTTGGACAATGTTAATGAGGATGGGAGAGGACTTTTTCCTGTCCTGGGAACAGGCTTAGCATAATAGTTTTCTTGTGTCTGTGTAAGATTTGTTCTGCCGACGGGGTGGAAAGAAAAAGGCCTCTGCAAAAATAGTAGTTTGATTTTGCTGCTTTCTCTACACACGTCCAAGTGAAAGTTCATGGTAAAAGAGGAAAGCAAGAGAAGTGCCAAGGTAATTTAGAGATGGCGAGGGAGGCATTCCTCCTCCTGTGAGGGGTTCCTCCCCCTGCAAGTCCTGTTCAAATCCCCACTGACATACAGCCTATCATGTTTTAATCCCCCCAAGGCTTTCTGCTCTGTGTCATTTGTGTAGGCTGCTTTTTTTTCCCCCACCCACAAGAAGGAGGGAAGAAAACACAGACTCCAGCTTTTACACGGTTTGATTGGTTTTTTGTTTAATTTTTCTTCTCCCCCCCAAGAGTTTGGAGGTTTTGATGGGACAAACTCCCCACTTGATTGGCAGTCCCTTATGTGAAGACCAAGGACTTCAGGTAGTGAGAGAGGTTGCTGAGATATGAATGCCAGCCCTGGTACTGCCCAGTGTGGGTGGTGCTGCTTAGCTGCTTTCTGTGGGATATTTAATGGCTGGTTTCCTGAGTAGATTAAACTGAATGTGGTAAAGGCACCCTCAGTGTCCACCCATGCAGGTATTGATAAGTTACCAGTCCATGTTAACTGGAGACTTTGTTTTCCGAGTTAGACAAACCCTAGAGTGAAGACTTTTGAAAGTCTCCAAGAGGTTTAGTAACACACAAACTGATTTCATCACAACTGGGGGCTCGTCTAAAGAAAGATAAGCAAAGATGACTGAGTGAGTGCAAATATTCTATGCAGACTGGGACAGCTGTTCTGGTAGAGCAGTCTGTGCCTTGCTTTTTTTTGTGTTTCTGATTTATGAATGTCCACAGAATTAATACCGAAACCCCATGCCAGTGGTACTGTGAGGCTGCTTCCTAGTCCTGTGGTGCCGAGCAATAGGCCAAGCAGTAGCAAGTAATGAATAGTCAAAGTGCGCAGTGCCGTAACAACTCCCAAGGTGTAATAGGCAACAATGGTGGCCATTCCACAAGATGGTGGCTGTTCCACAAAATGGCTCCCATTGCCCAGCTCTGTGCCCTATGGTTTGCATGGACACAGAATGGCTCCCATTGCCCAGCTCTGTGCC
>JAWWMP010000116.1:1671843-1688407 GCA_035047865.1 Dendrocincla tyrannina
ATGGACACAGAATGGCTCCCATTGCCCAGCTCTGTGCCCTATGGTTTGCATGGACACAGAATGGCTCCCATTGCCCATCTCTGTGCCCTGTGGTTTCCCCAGACACAAAATGGTTTCCCCAGACACAAAATGGCGCCCTTTACACAAAATGGCGGCCATTCCCCCATCTCTGTGCCTCAGTGTTTCTCCAGACACAGGCTAGTCTAATATTTTTCCAACTTTCAAATTAGGATTTATTTTCCTAGTTTTTTCTGAGGTGGATTTAAATAAGAACAGAAATGAAATGGTCAAAATTCTTGTCTTTATCCTTGTTTTATCAAATGTTTGAACTATGTTTGATTTTTACCTGACGTTTGAATTAGAATTTTCTAAACTAGGTTGTGAAAAATCAAGTCTGTTTAGCGCAAGTTGTTCTGCTTTCTTTAGTTGCTTTTTATTTAAAAGTCCAGTTACACAAATTCATGTTTTAAGAAATAATTGATGGAAAAGGCCTGAACTAACCTGTTTAGCAACAATAAAATTAACCAGCTTTGTTAAATGTAGAATTCACATTCCAGAAATTGGGTTTAGATCTATTTTTGCTTTAAAGACACAAATTTCATTTCTTATTAATTCATAATATTGCAGTTAAAATATGTTTGCAGTTCTTTGGAGTTTGCACCCAGTTCATTTCACTGGATATTAAAATCCTACAGCTGAATTGCTCAGCACTTGGCTCATTTTATCGAGCACTGCTGAGGTTCAGCACTCGCCTGGGTTATCCCAGGTCAGCTTGTCATTTCTTTCCTCTTCTTTCTTTCTTTCTCTCTTTCCCTCTCTCCATTTCTTTAATCAGAAAGGGTTTTATTGGTGCTCTGGAAAAATAAACACAACACACCACTGTGAGGTTTGTAAGTGAACCAGTAAAAAAAGAAATTCACTGATGGATTCTTTACTAGCAGCGAGCGAGCACAAGTTCCAAATGGCTTTTATATTGTGCCATTGTGTATAAACAAGGTGCAATGTGATCTCCCTGTGCTGGAGGGGGCTGCCTGAGGGTGTTCTGTGTCCTGAGGGGGTCAGGTGTGTTTGGGGTTAAGTATCCAGAGGAAGGGGAGTTGCTGAGCCCAGGTGTCCTAATCCTGCCTCAAGGCGTAACACTCTGGTCAGTCCCACTTGGTGTTGCCTTCAGGGGTGGCTTTCCAGTCGCCCTGCTTGTGTCTGCTCGAGGTATTGCTGTCGGAGCCGTGGCAATTTTTATAAGAGCAGTCTGGAACACTTTCATTTCATGAAACAGTCCCAGGGAAAACATTCAGAGCAAGGTTTTCAACTGCGCTGAGGAACATCTAGGCAGCCAAAGGTGCCAGCTTGGACTCTTGAAAGCATGGTAGTGTTCTGTATTCTCCATCGTGTCTTTGAGGCCGTTCCCAGAGCCTGAAGCGGGTGAGGGATGAGCTCAGTCTGTCTTGAGAGGGACAATCCTTGGGACCAACGCCGAGAGACACCTTCACTTTGTGCTGGGCCTTGTCTTTGTCCAGATGGTTCCCCAGGGTGTGCCCGGGGCCCTCCTGCTTCCCCTGTTGCGGAAAAGGCGGTTCTGCCTCCTAGCAGGCACCAGCACAGGGAGCACAACAGTAAGTTCCTGAACATGTGTTGTCTGGCTCCAGCACAGAGAGATTTTTGTAGCCTTTAAAAACCAGTGTAAGATCTTGCTCCACAAAGCGCAGTGGAAGCTGCAGAAAGTGCTGGCTGGCTGTTGGCAGGGCTGGTTTATAGGAAAATGCCCGGGATAAATGCAGCTGTAAGTCCGTCTGTCAGGCCTGTGGTCCGAGGCTTGGCAGCATCGCCTTGGACAGTGCGGTGTCAGGACTTGTGTCTCTTCCCTCTCTTGGTTTTTCTTCCTTGTGCTGAAAGGTGCTGGCAGAGAGCTGGGCAAGGCCTGGAGCAGCACCGCCTGTCCTCCCCAGGGCAGCCGGGGACCAGGTGTGAAGGGCAACACACCAAATGTGGCTGTGCCGGGGGGGAGGAAAAGGGCTGTGAGGGAGCAGAGGTGCTCGTCTGCCAGGAAGGGGAGGTGCTGGGGCTCTTTTGGTTCTGCAGAGCTGCTCTGCCCAAAGTTTGGGCTCGTGTCTACACCATGCTTTGCTGACGCTTAGTCCAAAAAAACTCCATAGAACAGCTGTGGGGCTGTGAAAATTATTTTCATCTGTCTGGCTTTTACAAATGAATTTACATCAATCTTTCCGTGGTTCCCTCCCACCCACACCCTCCTGTCTTGTCTCAGCTATTCTTTCAGAGAGGCAAAGGAGGAGAGCTGGTCCAGGGGAGCATCCCCGTCCCGCTCTTTTTCTGTGTCCCATGTCACACCCAGACCACACTAAACCCTTTGCCAAGGTTTGGGAGGTGGGGGCTGTGCACAGGCTCTGACAGACCAGAGACTCTCATTCCTGGGGGGTGTTTCTGGGTCCTTTTCACTTTCCACTGTGCAGAGAGGAAAGCAGGGAATTTGTTGAAGGCCTCTTGCTGCTGTGGGTGAGAAGATGGTGCAGTACCTTCTACTTCCATCTAACTCCCTTGTCAGCAAAGAGATCCAAATTAAAGCCCAGAGGAATTGTCAGGTCTGTTAGTCAGGAGATGGTTTTGGGATGCATTCTACGCTGATGAGGTGGTGTGTGAGCTCTGTTGTGTTACAGTCCTTCCTCTGAGTCATGAACAGCACCCTGAGTGATAAGTATCTTTCTTAAATGATAGTCCCTCTGGCTTTGCATTATTTGACAGCATTTATTTACTTTTATTTTTTAACATCATATTTTGCTTTGTGTCTTTAAACCAGAGCTCTTCTACCAGGCTCCTGTTAAAGCTGGCTGTGTGTGCATGTGTGTTTACATGTGTGTTGCACATAAATAATCACAGCCTGGAGGAGTACTGCTGGCTTCAGGCAAAGCCACATTTTTGCTCATGGCAATATTGAAATTCATCTCCTGTGGACTGTAATTCCTAGGGAGGGAAGAGAAAAATAGTATCAGGTGTTCTTTTCTTTTTTCCCTTGTTAGAAGACTATTTAATCTTTGTTGTAGGGTGAGAAGGTGAAGCACCAGACCTCAAAGTAGGCTGCAATAGAATCCTGGCAAACTTCCCACGTTATAAACTCTGTCCATAGGCAACACTTGTTTTGTGCCAAGTTTGCTTAGCTAAAAATGACTGGGCCTGACTTTCAAAAGTGGATATTTGGCAACAGCTAGCAGTGTATTATTTTTGTCCTAGCAAGCTAAAAAATCAGATTGTGAATGACAAGAAAAAACTGTTGGGGTAGCTCCTTCTGGGTAAACTGATGCAACTTCATTTCCCTTAGAAAGGGGTATTCCATCCCAAGATGAGATGTGTAAAGTGACAGCCTGGTATTACTGTCATACAGCAGTAAGAGCAGCACACTCATGTTCTCTGTGTCATGATCATCACCCTGCTCTCCAGGATCAATTGAAGTCCATGGAACTGTGCCAGTTTGCCTTGACTTATCTGTCTTCCTATCTTGTTTCTCAATTAGAGGATGTAAATGATGCTCTTGTTTTCATTTCTCCTTTCTTTGGGAAAGTTAAAGCAGGGCTCCCCTTGCAGTGGAGCTGCATCCCTGAGGAAGCAGGTGGCTGATGGGGGACCTGGTGGCAGTTCAGGGGCTCGGAGCCCTTGGCTGGCTGGATGTGCAGTGGGGTTCTCAGGGCTTCCTAAATCGGATTTCTTGCCTGCCCACTTCATTGCAGGGCTCCAGCCTTGCAGGCTTGCCCTGAGCTGGAGTGCTGGAAGAAGAGCAGTCAGGTTCAACTTCCTTGCTCTCCCCGTAATAACACCTGTCTATGATATTTGGCAAGTTCTGAGAATTGTGATCCAATTAATTACATGTTATCTCTAGTCTGCCCTCACAAGTATTTTTAATTATTTATTGAAATAAATAGGATGAATAAGTAGTAGGTGCTGGCCCTTACCACACATCACCCTGGGGTTATGCCATCTTCTAAAGCATTTGGTATAAGCTGCTGTCAGAGAACCTTCCAACAGGCTTCCCCTTAGTGATAGGTGAGTTGGGAGGGCAGTTGAGGAGCAGAATAAATTAGCTCCAAATTTCCATGGCAAGATTGCTCCCAGGACGAGAGCTAGGCGGTCTGAAAGGAGTTGATGTGCCCTGTCCCTGTGCACACTCACACTGCTGAACCAGGCGCTTGCAGTTGTGGTTTCTCCTTATTCCTGGTAATAAATGTTGTTGCCAGTATGCCAGCATATTTTGGTGAATGCCAGGAGCTTTCCCACTGCCTGAGTGGGAGTTTACTCTCAGTGTACTGAAAAGGATACAAAGGCCAAGACTTTCCATGCCTGGAGATGTGGGGTGCTTTAAGGCACCAAAAATCCAGCTCTTTAAAGAGGCACGACCTGGGGGAGGGAAGGCAGTTGTTCAAGTCTTGTTAAACCCTCATCCTGCTGTAGGGTCTCAAGTCTGGCATTCAAAATCATTAGCACTCTTTAAATTTGGCCTAAAAATCCCTATGAAAAGTTACAGCACGTGCTGAGTAACTACTTTTCACAGTGTAATAACTTGGCCCTTTCAAAGGGTAGGTTTTAGAAGCACATATTACTGACTAAAGGCTTGCCAAATTTCTTTTTTCCTTTCCAAACTCCAAGGAATGATTCATGGAGACTCATCGATTTTGTTTCTAATAAGGTGCTGCTCTCCCGTTCCTGAAACTGACGGGAAACAGAATGGCATTCTGAAGAAATATGTTTGTCTAGGAGTTGAGGCATCCAAAGCAACACAAGAAAACCAGTTTGAGATTAAAAAACCCCCACATGGTGTTATGTTAAAAATTGAATTTTAATGTGAATTTAGCATTTGCAGAAGTTTAAGGCTGATTGCACTGAGGTCTTTTAATTAAGTTGACTAGTCATTTACTAACACACGTGTACCTTGTGTATGTACACATCACACTCATCTGATACTAATGGTGGGCTGGATGAGAGTCAATGAGTCCTCAACAGTGAGTTCATTCATGGTTTATTTGTTAGCAACGAGTTATTCATCAATAAAATCACTGTGGCTGATAGACCCAAGGACGTGCCCACCCTGAATGAGGAGGGCAGCACTGGCCCTTGGTGCCACCTTCTGGGGTGTCTCTTGGAGGAATCCAGTGTTGGAGCATTACATCTGTGTGGCTCAGACCTAGCTGCTCACCCAGGCTGGGGTTTGTGCTCAAAAAGAGAGTCCAGAAACATGGGGGGCCCACAACTCAGGGTGAGAAAAAGTTCAAAAATCCCTTTAGCTCCTGTGTGAACCAGCCATGGCTGCAGCAAAGAGAGACACTCCTCTCTCCCAGAGCCCTTGCTGATCACTCTGAAAGTTATTCCTTGAGACAACAGTTGAGCTCATCATCTGTCATTGCTTGCGAGGTTCTGTTACCAAACCCTGACCCAAACATGCAGCTCGCTCCTCTCCTCTCCTCACTGCAGTCTCCAAACCTCCCTAGCCATGTTTTTTGGTTAATTCTGTGACCAGCCAGGCAGTTGACTTCAGGGTATGATCAGATTCCAAGCCACAGTGTGAAAATGTCAAAGGTCCCTGGAAAATATGTAATTACGTTTTGGATTTGGAGGAAACAATTAATGAAATGGAATTTCTTGGCCCTTTGCACTGTCGGATGATATGTAGTAGCTTGCCTGTGAGCAGAATTCTGAGTACACTTATGGCACAGAGGAGTTTTTATCATTTTAAAACGTAATTATATAGGCTGTAATTAAGCTATATACAAAATGTCTGGTTCTTTGAAGTATATTAATTTTGGGGAAGTTCTCAAGCACCCAGTAGCTGCAGAACAATCATGAAAGAAGGCAAGGCTTGAATAATGATGACAGTTGCAAGCCACAAATAATAGGAACAACCTTTCCAAAACAAAGGGTTTCACATTTTCCAAAAGTATGAGCATTATTATTTGTGTGTATTTGCAATTTGTACATGCCTTGGAGGGACTAACCTCAACTACAGTGCTCAAAATAATTGTGGGATGACATAAATGGGCACTTCTCTACTGAGGCAATCACTTTTCTTGCAGCATGCCAGTTTTTGTTTACTTTTTTTTTTTTTAAAAAATCTCTGTTGAAGTCTACAATAATGAGGGCATAAATTTTTATAATCTTTTTAAAGGGAGATTGGGCTTCAGTAGATGTTTCATGCATGTTTGTTTATATTTCTTGTGATGGTTGAGGGGTGAAGGAGGGACTGCCCGATGCTGGTTTTTTGTACATTATCTAGCAGGAGTGATGTTCCTGTAAGTGAAAGAAATCCCTTTAATGAATTTAGCACTGGAAACAAAAATACTTTCTCTCTTGTTTCAGCCTTTACTATGTGGTCTGTATTTTAATAATGAGCTCCCCCAAACCACTTTCATGCTCAGGTCTATGTGCAGTTGGAGATGAAGGATTTTATTTCTTCACTTAAAGGGCTGCTGTAAACTTTAAAACAAATGCAACTGTCCCTGGAAATTTTAACTATTTCACATTCTCTTGGCTCCTTGCTGCAGCCCATCTGGTGGGTCACCATGCCTGGCCCAGCGTCAGGATTTCAGTATCTGTTTCCTCTGTCACCTGCTGCCCTCAGGCCCCAGCACCCAGCCAAGCACGCCTTCCTTTTCCTTGTTGTCACCAGAGCTTTGCAGTCCCATAAACCTGCTCAGAGAAGAAATGAGCTGTGTTTTTCCCATGCTGTTTCAGGCAAAATCCTCAAGCTCACTTTAACAAAGATGGTTTGCAGACCCTTGAATGACTCCCCCTGTGTGAAGAGGGTTTTCAAGTATGCCCAGGATCCTTCCAGGGATTCAGTTTCCTGTTGCCAATCCTCCTTGTGAAGCCTTCCCTTTACCTACTTCTCTCCAGAAAGGTTGACTCTAAATAGCTTGTTTTCATTTGACCTCCTCAGAAACTACAGGAAAAGTTTGTTTTAGCTGTGGACTTTATAAATAGTTCCCACTGTAAAATCAAAAGCAGGGTTTTTAGTCAAATGGGAGTCTCCTTAAAACTGGACCCAGGTATGGTGTGAGGAATCATTCCTTTTCCCTTCTGTCTGTGGGAACCATCACTGTTCTGCTTGGTCACAGCAATGGGGAATTTAATGGACTGGCTTTCTTAGCCACATCTCCTAAAGGCAAGTTATAGCCTGGGAAATTGGCTGTCAAGCCAATAAAATCATGTGGTTGCATTTACCAGGCTTAGAAACAGAGATAAACCTGGGGAAATGGAAAACTCTGCATTTTAGAAACAGCAATTTCTGTCTCTTTATTTTTCTTTCTTTCTTTTCTGTGGCAGTTTTCTGGGGCCTGCCTTGACACAGGGAAGGCAAAATGCTACTCAAAACTTTGGCTTTAAACAAGAAGGGTGAGATTTAGGAACACTTAGGATATCTCAGGTCATTCCCTTACTGAGCACACCTCCAAAGAGGAAGAATATTCCAAAGCAGGAACTTAAAGCGTCTCTTCATCCAAAGGTGCCCATTAGACATAACTTCCATGGATTTCAAAGGCCATATATGTTACGTTTATTAATGCAAGCAGGTCTGCAGAGCCACACTGGAGGTTTATTGTACATTGAGCCACATCAGGCCAGCTGTCTGCATGTGATCCGAGTAGGAATGCACTTTGTTTCCAATTACAGACAATGAGCAATTAAAGCTCTGAAACGGAATGAAAAAGAGGGACTATTTGCAAAACCCCTGCTTCTCCCTCTCCCTATAACCCATAAATCACTTCTTAAAAAATTGAGGAACGATTCAAAAATTGCCCAGAAGCTGGAGGAAATAAAGAATAATGGGTCTGTGTGCCTTGCAACAACCCTCTTGTTTTCATGGCAGCGAGCAGGAGTTCTCCAGCCCGGGTCCATGTCCACCAGTGGCATCCTGCAGGGAGCTGCTGGGGCTGCAGCAACTAATCCAGGCTTTTAGAAAAGAGTGTATGAAAATCCGAACCTTTGCAGTTTCCTTCCTAATTGGATTTATGTAATTTTAGTTTCAGTGGAGGAGGTTTTGAGGGAGACAAATAGAAGGCAGGCACCCTTTTTTTTTTTTTTTTTTTAATATTTTTAATTGCCTCCAGTATGTTGTTGCTTCCAGAGGTAAAACCCAAGCTTAAAGTCTCGCTGTGCCAGGAATGTTGAAATGCACAGTTAAAGCAGTGGTACTGTGGTAGCCTGGACTGTCTATGGACATAAGGCAGACAAGGCTCTCAGGTACAGGTAATCTTCTCTGTTAGGGCTGCCTGTACAGCTGGAACAGTTTTGGGCACACAGACCTGCACAGAAAAGGCTCGTGTGCCTGAAAATGGGATTATTTCTTCCAGCCGTTGTAACTCGTCTAATTAGGATTTGTGGGGAGAGTCAGCTTCTTGCTCTGGCAAACAGAAAGCAGAAGCAAATAATGCATTTTTAAATGTTAGGAAATACCTCGCGGGGCAATCCATACTCCTGGCCTACAGGATTTCCTCAGTGTTGGAGCGCAGAACTTGTAACTGCCCGTTTGACCATGGCACACCATCCAGAAAGGACCCTTGTGGTCTCGCTTCAGGAGATGGGAATCTACCAGCCTGTGGCAGGGAATCCTAAATCCCCCTGTCTTCATCTTCATCCCATTGCCAAGGAATAGTATCATGACATAGTCAACTTAGGAACGGAGCCTATGGGAAGTTACCATGGAATGTGTGTTGATTCTTTTGTGAAGGAAATAGATGAGTGCTTTTAACCCACTTTCTTAATTTTTCCTGATGTTTCTTATTCTTTTTATTGAATGGCATAAACTTTGCAAACACCTGATCTGAACTTTGAGCTGATCTTCCTCAAAAATAGTATCAGTGCTTAGGAAGAAACTATTTCTAATGGCCTTACAGCAGATTAATCCAGGGATTTTTGTAAAGGCTTGAAGGACAGGTTGCTAATTCCACCAAGTAGGAGGCTTGGAAGTGGCTTTTTTGTGAGGTGGCAGCTTGTGTGAGGGACAAAGGGATTCTTGGCTTACAGGAACCTAGTATTGGATCCACCCCTGGTGACCTCGGAGCTAGAAGGGAACAAATAAAGTGTACAAGTCCATAGTGACTGTCCATGCTGGTTGAGTTTTTTTCAGAGCGTGTTGTGGTTGGAAAATGCTGATGTCTCAAATCTGAAATATCTTACAAGAAAAGGGTCCGTTTCAGTCAATTTTTCATCTGAAGAAAAAGCAAGGTAACAAAGCTTAGAATTGTCAAACCAAATATTTTTGGCGTTTTTCAGATAAATGTTACGGCTTTCCCATGTACAACAGGGGCCGTTGGGGCCACAACCTGCTTGGCTCTTTGTTCCTTTCCTGCTCTGCAGACACCGAAGCTGTTGACTTGCAGCACATGGCTGTCCTCCAGGTTGCCAGTGAACATCCTCAGAGTCCTGGCCCAGAAGCAGTGGCCCAGTGGCCCATGTCTTTCATGCAAGGAAGAAACATGAGAGGCACACACAGGCGTGCAGCCATTCACTTGGCCAGCAGCGGGGAGCTGAAGTCAGCCAGGGAGAGGAGGAGGCACCAGAGGGGCTCAGGGATCGTGTCCCATTGTTGTTCGCAGCTGGGAGGGGAGGAGAACCACCCTGCCCGCTCACAGGGCTGGGGGTCGACCCGTCACCAATGCAACAAGGGAGATTGAAGTGGGATGTGGCTGCAAAGGCAGGTTCCGCTCTCTACTTGGGTACCTGGCCAGGTGGGATGGGGGAACTGCCTGGGCTTGGCCTGCTGAGCCAAGCTTTGACCTTGGTAGCGTGTATAAAACTCAGCTTTGGAAGCGGTTCTTTGCAGTCCCTTTTCTCCAAGTTTAGGTCACTGGAAAATGGGTGTTCTGGTTCCACTGATGACCTGGGAAATCAGCAGCTCTTTGTTGTAAAGGCTAAGTGAAAGGATTGGAGGGGGAGAGTGTCTTTGGTTTTGTGTACTTGCTTTTTTTATGTCAAATTTAGTTAGGAGAGACACTTGGGGGTTGTCTTAAGGCAAAATGGTCTGTTAAAGTATCTCAGGAACATTGTTTTGATGCAATCAGTTACACAAGTTTAATAGCTAGAAATTGTTTCAATATCACATTTTTTATTTAAACAAGAAAGCCATATGTTAGTGGGAGACCATCATAAGGAGACAATTCACTGCAGGGAACTGTTACTTTGTTTTGGAATTAGATTAAGTCATAAATAAGTACTGCTTTGTCTTTAAGTTAGAAAATCGTTCCCATCCAAACAGCCTCCTAAGACATTTTCCACCTGTTAAAGGACGTGTAGTATTGGGAGTCTTTCATAACAGTGGAAACTGGCTCAAACTTTCAACGGGTTTGTAAAAAATAAACCAGCGTTGATTTATGAGTTGAACTACGACAGGGAACATGTAAGCAAATAAAAACAATGAACTGAGAAAAAAGCAAATATACTGTTGATTTGGCACTGCATGAATCATGCAGGCAAATCTGAGAGGAATAGGAGGAATGAGCTTCAGAGTGATGGATTGGGAAAGGGGATCTGATCCCTGGGTAATGAAATGTGAGGGGGTCTTGCCTTATGCTGTTGACCCAGAGGTAGCCTGGAGGAAAGTGATTCCTTCTGACTATACAGTGTTAGTTAAAACAATCCCCTGGGCTCAAATATCAGCTATTAAAATAAATCCAGGAGACAGAGGAAGCAATGTTTATAACTTGGAAGTTTGAGCTGCTTTTTAAACAATTGTGGATCTACAGATTCTGAACTGGAAACGTGATACGGCGGGAAGAGGGCAAAAGGAAATGACAAGAGGGTAAACCGGGGGTGAGGTGGTACAGAGCATGGAACTGGGAGGAAAAGCTGTCTTTTTGGGGGTGGAGGGAAGAGGAATTCTTGCAGGGCGAAGCAGAGAAACCCCTACACATACTCTTGCTTCACCTCCTTCCTTCCAAGCGCCATGGCTATACATGAGGATGCCACAGGAACTCAGACATCCCAAAGATAACAAGGGTTTACAGTACATCTGGGTGTGTTTGGATGTTTAACCATAATTATAAGAGTTGGTCACTATTTTCCAACAGAAAGTTTTTCCTCCAGAAATTATTTGGATTGAAACTCAGGTCTTCCATGGAAAAATGGATGCAGCTTGGTCCTGGAGAGAAGAAACAAAATTGAACTATTTATTTAATCAATAATAAAAACAAGGATGTTAATCATCCTAAGAGGACCCTTGCAATTTAATTACAGCAACAGCAGCAATACCACCACCAAAAGAAATCTTTTAGCTGACCACTGACCAATTTTGGGTTTGGAACAAGAGCATTTTTTATAATAGCAACATTTCCCTTGAGTAATCACTCAAGTTTCTGCACTTCTCCAGAGCATTATTGGAAAACTGAAACTCTGATTTGGGTAGCAGCATGACCCAAACATCCGGGAAATGGCTTTTCTGGCATTACTGTCTGTGATACTCAGACAAGATGCTTTTCCTGCTGTAGCTATTCCTTTTAACCTGGAAGTTGATTAAAAGAGAGGATTTCTCTGCTGCTGAGTGAATGCTGTTATGCAGAACTGCTCTTGTTTTGGTTTCTAGCTGCCAGGGGTGTTCATAAGTCTCTATTACATACGTTATAAGAATGTACCTAAGGAATGTTATAGGTGGGTCTCGAGCAGGTGGATTTGCTTGCTGCCATAGTAATACGGCGAACCTCAGTGTCTCAGCGTTCTTCTTCATCTCTTCTTGATGCCGCCTTCTCTCCTTGTGTCCTGTGGCTCTTCCAAATGACCTCTCACCATTGAAGTTCCTGCTCGTGTCTGATAACAGCCCTGTCGTATCTTTTCTTGCATTTCATGTTTCCACAGAGCTGCTCCCGCAGGAGAGTCTCGTGCTGGGACTATTGCTCTGCAATTTATGAGCAGGATTGGTTCCTGGAATTTCCCGAAGTGCCGGGTGAAAGACAGACACTGAGACCCTTGCATACAATGCTGAAAAAAAATGTGAAAGGCAATGAAATCTGAGCTGGGGCTTTCAGAGACAACTTGACAAGTCAATTGCCCTGTTAGGAGTTGACAACAGTGACCCTGATAGTAGAAATGATCCGTTTCCTCTGGTTTAATTTATCACCAGCAGCGTTCTGAGTAGCTGCTCAGTAGCACAGTTTGCAGATACTGATACAGCGTCAGTCCCAAAAGGGACATTTTGTGAAGGGAGAGTTTGCTACAGTCCTAAAAAAAAGAAACGAAACCAACTCCCCCCCCAAAAAAAGCGCCTCAGCAATGTTGAACGTGTTTATTGTTAAGAGCTGAATCTGATCTGTGTGAAGCCTCACGTTCACATTTTAAAATTCCTTACCCAATATTAGATGCTGGTCCTTGTTGTTGCTCTCACTTCTTAGGCATTTCCAACAGTGTTCTCACAGAATTTCATTCTAGAGATGAACGAGCAGTAGTCCCAGTCATTGAGAATTAAAGGTGAACAAAAAAAATCCTTGCAGTGTATGTCTGGGGAAGAACTGGAGTACACAGTCTACTTTTTCATTTCAAAAACACTGGTAGCAGAGATTCTTTTGGGGGCCCATTCATGAAGCTCAGAAGTTTAGTATCTTGTGTTCTCAAGATTGGGAGAGAGGGGAAAAAAGCGGGGGAAGAGGGGAGAAATAGATTTATAAAAATGCACTTGAAACATTTTTCTTTAAATCAGAAATGTGATAAATTACAGATTTACAGATTTTTAAATTACAGTGAAAAATTTTAAATCTGAACTTTGTTCTTGCCTGGTGTATCTTCTGCCTCTGTCCTGAGCTCAAGCTTTGGGTACCACTTTCTCCGTGCCACTATCCCAGACCATATTTCTCTGGTGAGAAACTGAGCCCCAAGGACGTCAGGAGGGCAGAGATGAGTTAGAAGCCTGCTTTGTGCTCTTAAATTGGGAGCCTGTGCTCCCTACACAGCCAGGGAGTGCAGCACTCCTGGAAGGGCTCTGAATCCCCCCAGCCTGGCCCTAATGGAAGCCTGAGCTCTTAATAGAGCCCTTGAAATTAGATGTTTTGAGTTAGGTGGGCGAATGCCCCCCCCTCCAAGCCCGGTGCTGTGAGTCCAGATTTATACAGGAAGTCTGTGGCAGAGGCAAGAATTGAACCCAGCTTTTCTGTGACTATCTTTTTATTCCCAAGCTTCCAGTTAAACTGTAAGCCATCTTGAACCACTTACTGGAAATAGTTCCCTAAAAATAAATTGAAAGTCTAAGTGATCAGGAAGTTTACCTAAACTTCAGAGGCAGGTTAATATGAGAGTACTTTGGAGTGGCTCCTTGGACTGGCTCTTCTCGGGGAGGGCAGAGCATGATGGCAGCTCTCTGCTCCTTTGTGGGATCGCCCCGTTGGTCTGCTCCTGGAGAGCAGTCCTTCCTGCCACATACAGCCCTGCAAACTTTACCCCTTTGCTCTCTTGAAAAAACAGGCATTGGTAGGTTTGGGCAAATAATCAAAACCCATGAAAATAGAGGGTCTCTCATGGGACAGAGGCTGCTTTGCATAAAGCACCAAAAAGCACCTTATCCAAAACACAGTGCAAACTTGGGTTTAATTATCCAGGACGTGTAGGAAAAGACTTCCACGGCTCACCTGTGGCAGCTGATGGGAGAAATCTCCCCACAGCCAGCAGGAGGGTGATGTTTCTGACCCTCCTGACCAGGAGGGAGGTTTGCAGCCTGTCTTGGTATTCCCCTGGTAGGGCTCAGTGGGCCAAATTTCCAGGGTGGCATTTTGTGGCAGTGGTGTTATCCATAAGTGGCTTTGGAGAGGGTTTGCTGGGAGGAATCAGCCTATATCAAAGGTCTGACAAACTTGAGAAGTAATTTGGCCTCTTATACTTGAGCTGAATTACTCCTGAGCACAGTATGTGTGTTACTAACAGAGATGAGACTGAAATGAGGTGACAGGACAACAGTTAGCTGATGTGATTAAACTGCTGCAATTTTGGCAGTTTGGTTTTGGTTTGGTTTTTGGTTTGTAAGAAAAACTCAGCTTGGCATAGACTCAGAGCAGAGGCAGAGAGGAGGGTTTGAGCAGCAGAACAACCAGTTCTGATATGGAAGGGGCTGGGACTGCAAACATGCTGCTTGGATGACAATATTATAACACGGATTTCATTCTGATACTGCACATATAGATATACATGCTTGTGGGTGTCATATGTAAGATTATTGAATGTAGAAACATCTGAAAGAGTTTTAATTTCAGTAGGGACACTAATTTCATCATGTTTTGTTGCTTCTGTCTGAAATGACACATTTCAGCTGTACAAGGGGGGAAATGGTCCATTTTGTGCTTCATCCAGAAGCAGAGAAAATCTTTTTAAAGAGAAAATCCTTAAGCCAACTCCATGCAGTCTGAGTACATGAAGTCAGACATTGCCCAAAACTGGTCAGAAAACAACCAAAGGGGGTTTTTCATTCTAATGTATGTAAAATCTCCCTGGGAATGTTTACATTAGACAAGTGCCTGCCAGCTTTACGAGGACAGCTAAATCCCTGCTGGGGACATGGTGTGCCAGTGAACCTATAGGCTGAGACAAGTTCTCACCACAGAGAGTGGTGACAAGTTCTCACCACTTATTTTTTACATATAGGGAGCAAAGTGGCCTTGTTTTCAGGGGTGCTACATACTGGCACCCAAGGGGAATCTCAGGGCATAAAGGTAAGGTGGGTGTGTTGCCTTTTAGACAACACAAGACAAACCCCATCACAACAACATACAAACCCTGCTGAAGGTAGCGTGAACCCTGCCTGAGCTGGAAGCCTCTAAATCTGGCCCTCCAAAATGGCATTCCCTGTCTTTCCTCCGTGGGGAGCTTTTTATTTCCAACTCTTCCCCAGGAAGCGTGTTGGAGAGTCATGGCTGAGCTCCCCAAGGCCAACAGTCTGCTAGGAGAATATCCCCTTTTAGCCAGGGAGGGATGGCACAGGTCAGGACTGCAGGAAAACTCTGTGTGGGAGAGAGAAGGATGGAGATGAGGGGTGAGTGGAAGAACAAGGATACAAAAGGAATGAGGGCAGTGATGTTTAACATGGGGGGAATGGCAGTAACTCTCCAGAGGCAACATCCTTTTCCTCATCCTAGGCTTTCCTGGGAAATACAGATGTCTGTGTGTCTGAACCTGCAGGTATTTGCTCATATGAAAAAGAAAAAGCACCCCCAACACTTACCAACCCCTCTGCTGAGGGCAGCTCTCTCGCAGGGTTTAAACCTGCTCGTGATGAATGTGCTGCTATTCTGGCTGCAGGTTTTTATTTCTGGGGATATCAATTGGATTCTTATTATGAGAGCAGAAAATTGGAGTTACATCTGGTGACTGACGCATGTGACAGTATCACTGTGAGGAATTGCAGTTTCCTGAAGCTGTTCAATTAACTCGGGGCACTCCTGCTCAGGTGCTGCGCGCCCGGGTTTTCAGCGCGCGCCTGCTCCCAAGCTGTAAATCAGCCAGGAGGTTATTGTGCTTTCCTAGGAGCTCTTGTGCCAGTAAAATGAAACAGCAAATAATAAACCCCGAGGAGATTTATACAGCCCGAGTTGATGAAACAATTACTTTCTCATTGCTAGGCTCGCTCGGAAAGGTGGGTGAAAAATAACGGGAAATTTACAAGAGCCTAAAACCGAATCTGAAAAGTACAACCTCAGCAACTTATTGGGCTTGGCCCAGCGAGCGCCAGATTTACTGTTTGCAATTTCTTCAACTTGTTCGGTCATTTTTATTATTTTTATTTTTTTTTAAGACTGCCCCCTCCCCAGGCTGATGACAAGCCTTGGCAAAAACATCTGTGCAAATAAAGCAGGGAAAAGAGTGGAGGGACCGGGCCAAGAGCTCCCAGTGTCTGCTCTGGCAAAAATGTTTGCTAAAAGCATCCTTTCCCCATAGCCTGGAGCGTCTGGGGTCACATCTCACGTGCCAGCACAGCCACAAAACACTTATGATCAGTATTTCTAGGACCAGGGCAGGGCAGAGAGAGACCAGCAGGGATTTGGGAGTGATGGGAGGGCTTTAATACATTGCTCCAAAGGGCACTCTCTGGTTTTGTCCCAACCTGATGCATCAGCTTGATAAGTGCTCTGCTGACAACACTGGGATTAAGGTGACAACACTTTCCATTCAAGACATCTGGGGAGGTCCCACATTCAGCTGGAGCACCTTGGGGTAAGAATGCAACATGTCAGGGGCCATTTCCCTCTATCCCTGTTGGTGATGGCAAAGCTCTGAAATACTGCCCTGCCCTTGCTTTTTGCTCTGCTGCTACAAGTGAATAGACCCAGCAGCCTCTCCTCTTGATGCCTTTGTGTCCTGGTTGTCCTCTTCCTGTCTGAGCTTCCCCAGTGCCTCAGAATGAGTCTGTCCTGTCTGTGAGTCACTCCTGACTCACTGTCACATCAAGAGTGTGCCAGGTCCCCACATGCCTGGGGCAAGACAAAGGGGGTTGTCTCTGTGTGCCCCCCAGCCTTGCCCCAGCAGGGTGCAGACCCTTTGGGAACCTCCTCACTCCCTGCTTCCTGTTGAGACCTTCCAAGGAAATGGGGCGTACTCCAAAGCC
>JAWWMP010000116.1:1688507-1744438 GCA_035047865.1 Dendrocincla tyrannina
TGCAGACCCTTTGGGAACCTCCTCACTCCCTGCTTCCTGTTGAGACCTTCCAAGGAAATGGGGCGTACTCCAAAGCCCTGCTTCGGGGAACAGCCTCGGGGTTTACAGCCTTTAAACACGGTTTTTTCCCTACTCTTGCTTTTCTCATGGAATATGGGCAGTTGAAGAATGTGTTCCAGATTGGTGCAGCAAATCCTGTCCCTTCAGCTCCGCATCCCACCATGTCCCACCTCATACCTCTGGTCCCAGCAGGACCATGATGGCCAGCCAGGACACCGGCACCTCCTTATCAAAGGCTACTGGTGAAACAAGCTTTAGTCTACATTTCCCTGTACAACCTTTGTAGAGTTCGTTCCAAAGGCAGGGTGGAATGAAGAGATTTGTTTGGTTTCCAGACACAGAGATACTTTTGTCATAAAGCAGGAAGAACACAAGAACATAAGAGTGGGCTGTTAGATGGGAATAGGAGACTTTGGTCCTTTCAATGAAAAACCAAAGTCTCTAGAAGTATTTTTCAGTTTTTGAAAGTACTCTTCTTTTTAGTGGAGAAGGACATCCACAGGTTACTGTCTCTGGTGTCACACTCCTCTCCCCAAAGAGGTTTGACCCTCCCCAGCCGTAAGGTGTTCCCCAGCCATCATCAGGCCACAGCTACCAGTGCCACAAACCTTCACATCAAAAATGTTGGCTAAAATAGCGATTCACATTTTAATGGACCAGTTTCCCCTCTGAAGGTTGGCATGGGATTCTTATTTTCTACATTACACAAAAGCTAAGGGTGGGATTTTCAAAACCATTCAGCACTGGCCTAATTCTGCTCCCGCGGGAGTCCATGGGACTTCCTTACCCCCGGACTGTAACCGGAGCAGTTAAGCCAGCGCTGAGTGCTTACAAAAACCACATCCTAACTGTGCTCCCAGACCTCACCCAGATTTCTGCTTTCATGGCATGAAATTTGTGTTCATCGTGTTAGATGTGCTGGAATGCTGGTGTCCAAGGGAAGCTCCTAGGGACTGATTTCTGTACTGACTCTGAGCAGGCCTGGCTTTGTGGGTTCCAGCTCAGGCACAAATAACGTCAGTGGTGTCGGGACAAGTCAGAGCTGGGCCAGGCCCTGACTCACCCCAGGTGCTCGGGGTTTGGGGAAGCTGCAGGAAGCACCTTGTCCTCCAGGCAGGCACCTTCTGCCTGGACCAGCCTCCTCCACCAGCCATCCCAGTGCCCGAGTGCTGCTGCTGGAGGAGGCGGGTCTGCTGGGAGCGTTTTGGGGGCACTCTGCTGAGATGGGGCACGCTTCCATTCCAGTGCAAGTCAGTGTCCCAGATCTGCCTTCCGGAGTGAGGGGTCTTGGCTGGGGGTCCCAGGAGCTCTGTTGGCTCGGGGCAGAACCAGCTTTCTGAGAGCAATGCTGGGAACCAGCTTGTGCAGGGGTTTTTCAGGTAACTGGACTTTCCACACAATACCAATTGGGTAGAGGATGCCTGCTCTTTCTTCAGACAGAAGTGCCAGATTGCTAATCTCTGGAAGCTTGGTCAAGTTTCTTTGGCTTTGTTTTGATACTTTTTGAGTGGTTGGATTCTTTTCCTTTTTGTCTGTTTGTGTTTGGGGTTTTTGTCTTTATTTGATGTATCATTTGCAGTTGCTGTAAAAGTTGTGTTCTGATTCTCAGATTCTTGGTAAAAAGTTTACCTCTCTTCTTTTATTAAACAAAACCAAAAAACCCAAACCAAAACAATTCCCTAGTTTTACCCCCTAATGTCACTGTAGCACATTGCTCATCAGGCCTGCTGGCAAAATGCTGTGTTTTGTGCTTGAGCTAATTTGGAAGCGACCGTGGAGAGGGAAAGGTGGCTGTGCCAGGTGGTTTGCTCGTGCTCAGCAGCAGATGGGACGTGGTGGATCCCATCCCAGGGACCTCTGCCATCTCGGGGGTTTGTCAGGAACCTGGTGCATTGTAAAATGACTCCACCAGTGAAAACCCAGCTCAGGGAGGAGCTCCTACCCCAGTCTCCATATCCCAGAGATGAAACCAACTGGAAAGAGCCACAATCTCCTTCCCTGTGGCCAAGAGAGTAATTTTGTGTTCCCTGCACAAGCTGGGCTGAACTTGGCCCACGGATGATTGCCGCTGTCGATCCAAATCTCCCAAAAGGCTGGTGTATTTTCTTGCTAATAAATGTCCCACAAATGTTTTGAATTTCTGCACTCATTAGGGCTTAGGGAGGCTATTTGTCAGGACCAAAGACGTCTTCTACAATAAACCAGCAGCTGTCTGCGAAGGGTGAGGAGACGTTTGTTGCTGTGAGCTGAGTCTGCTGTCAGCAAGCAGGCCCCTGACCAGCTCCAGTAAATGTTTTATTGATTTAATATTAAATTAACTGCCTGGGCATAAGGAGTGCATTATTTTTAATGGCGTTCTGATATTAGGGACTGCAGTTTGCTCGAATGCACCTGTAAAATTAGTATCCCCCAGTATTGTAGAGGAGCCATAAAACGTCACGCTCGTTGTGCGCAGAGCTCCGGAGCTCGGCGTGGGTAGAGTTACACAGCACCCACTTCCTAATGCCACAGGAGGAACCTCCCAAGGCTCCTTCATCCCTTCAACTTCATCCCTTCTCTGCTCGGAAACGGCATAAAGGCATGCCTGGCCCCTAATCCCTGTCTCACAGGGACCAGTAACTCATGGGAGCAGCAGGGCACCTTCTGGAGGGAGGCAGTGCTGGAGCAAAGGATTTGCCCCAGTTTTTAGTTTTTATTTGTCATTCCTTCAGTGAGAGAATTAAGGGGGGAAAAAAAACCACAAAGAAAAAGGAGCACTTGCTCAGCCCTGATTGTGCCACCTAGGAATTTACCTTTTTTAGTAAAAGGCATTTGGAAACAAATAGCATTAGGAATTCAAATAAATAAGCATGTTCCCTGGTGTAAAAATGAAAAGATTTGCTAATTTCAGAATTTGTGACAATTTTTTTTTTAACTGGTCTGTGAAATTAACAGAGGGAAAATTTCAGCCCACATAAAAAATAGTCCAAATAGCTTAGATAAAGCTTGCCTGTAGTTCATCTTCTCGTGTACCCCTGGAAACCAGGCCACAGAGAAAGGCAGTGAAGCAGGAGGAGCACACACTGCTCTCTCCCTCGGGGTAGGACACAGCTCCTCCCAGAAGGGATGCTCTGGACAGCTGGGAGGAATCCCTCCAGCAGTGAAGGAAACACAGCAGGAGTGTGTTGGGTTTTGTGACACCAATAACCTGCACCTTCCTGCTCTACAGTTGCCATCAGGTTTGTTAAAATTACAACCATTGCCTTTTTGCTGTAGCGACCCTTTTCTTGTCCTTAAAACCCATACCCAGTAAATGCTGTGTTTGGTTTTATTAATGTTGTAAAAGTGCCATGTTTGAGCTGTTGATATTTTTTAACTCCCTCTGAAATGGTTAATAACAGCATCAGATCTTCTGAAATCACATTTGGACAGGGATTCTGAGAAATCCTGAGACCTCTGAGAAGCTCCTTTCACGTTGATTTCACAGCAGTGAATCACAAGGCTGAAACAAGAACGGATCCAGTGCTGAAATAGTAAAGACAGACACAAACCCATGATCTTAGTACATCTTAGTAATCAGTTATAAAAATAAACCCCTTAAATTAGAAGCTCAGAATGTCAAGGGATGAGGTGGGATACCAAAGCTTATATCTTTTCTCATTGAAGTTGCTTTAAAAACTGGAAGGCTGAGGGGCTCCACATGTAGTTGAGTGACCAGATTAATGTCAAGCAGCAGCCATGGGTTGGACAGTGGTTTGAGTGGCCTGGGATCCAAATGGGCACCCGGGATCTGGCACAAGGCATTTGTCAACTGCGTTCAGCATCATCACTCTCCTTGTGTACCTTTTGGTAAATCCACTAATGGTCTCTCTTTTCCAATTGCTTTCTTGGGCATATGAGGGAATGAAATCCATGGTTTTGTACTCCTAAGGCAAAGGTTGACAGGAAATACTTATTTTTTGTCATGACTTTCCAGATGATACCTAAGCTTCCTTCAAGAAAAGTTGACAGTTTCACTGAACTTACTTTTTTCCATAGAGTTCTTGGGCACCAAAATATATCTTATTTTTTTCTGGGGAGAAAGAGGGAAGACAGGACAGAGGATGGAAATACAGTTTAGAAGAGATCAGTCATTTTCTCTAAATATTGTTGTTTCAACAGATGTGACTTCTGGAGGACCAGATGATGCCAAAGTCCACCCAGCAGGTGGGTGCACCAAGGGCATGGAGAAAACCAAGCAGAGTGGATCTGTGGAAGGACTTCTGCTGGCTTTAGTAGGTACTGGATCTAGACAATGTCCCATTTTTTGGTGATGCTGACATTGTCCTTCCCACTGTTCTGCCTGGGTTCCCCCTTGTTGTTGTTTGGCAGTCCTTTGCCACCTCTCCTGTAACATTCAGGCGTGTCAGCTTAGTGCAAGTTGTAGGAGCTCTTTCTGCAAGTGACCTCCCCCTTTAGAGCTGGATCTTGGCTCAATTTTGGGACTGGAGATTAGGAAATGACACAAAAAGGTGGGTCAGTCACTTTTTAGTTGACAAATATAGATCATTCATTGCCCAAGCAACTTGAGTTGACAGTGTCAAACCGTATTTTTTTCAAAGGATGTGGTGGATTTACTTATTCCTGTTTCTGTGTTTGATTTACTGCCACATGATTTCATTAAACAAGAACTTAACGTGAGGATTTCTGCCAAGCAACTTTAGGCAAGGCCCATATTCCACAAATCCCTAAATTTGAGGGTGGTGGGTGGGGGAATAATCCTATTTTTCTAGCAGATGTCCGTTCTGCCTGTGGACTGGAGTTTGGGGTGGTTTGTTATTAGTGTTGCTGCTTTAAAAACCTTGTGAAATGATGTTTATTTTCCTCCCATAAGATAATGAACTTGAATTTTTCAATTCAGTTAAGTTGATCATAACTAATAACTATTAATTCTCTAATTAATATCAACATTGGAGAGACTAACAGGCAGTGTTTCAGGCTTGAACTGGTTTCAAATTCAGACAGGATTTCTTGGAGCTCTCTCCCACCCTCCTCCAATCTCAGGCCACACAGCTCCTATTTGTTGGCACTTTTAAGTTGATAAAAGTATGTAAGAAGGTTCCTCCCTTTAACTACCGTATAGAAATCCCGTATCCTGGTAGCTCAGCTGTCCAGATCATGGTAAATTTCAGTGGAAGAAAATGAGTAAATGCAAAGAAGAAAATGCCAAAGAAAATGCAATGAGGGAAGAAAAAGTGATGTCAGTTGGCCAAGAAATAAGTGACACGTCTTGGCCCTGGCTCTGCGGTGGTATAAATCTGTGGGGCAGCCATTCCACTTCACCACAGCTTTCAGCTTGACCTGTTGTCAACTTACAGCAAAAGGGAGAGCAGGCAAAATTGCACCAGCCCCAAAGCTATTGTGCCTATTTTTGTATGCTCTTTGGAGCTTGTGCAGCTCACCTGAGCTCAGGGGTCCAGGCCAACAGAGACCCAGTCAACCTGCTACGGGTCAGCCTTGACACTTCCTTTTGCTTTGTTCTGTTCTTTTTGGGCCGTTTTGGGTTTGGCTTCGGGTGACAATGGCCCCATCTGCCACCCAGCACCTCCTGCTGCTGCTTGCCTTTCAGATATCTGAAGTGTTCTGGTCAGTGGCACAGGAAATTGTTTACATCTTCTCTGAGATATGTCCAGAGCTAAGAGGAAAAAAGTGGCCTGAACAGCTTAGTGCTTTTGGCTTATTGTTTGAATATCTAAAGACATTGCATCTGGAAAGTATTCCATTAATTTGTGGCTAGCACCCATATATCAAATTCATGAGCTTCCAAGTAAACAGCTGTCACTGGAGCTGCCGTGGAGGGAAATTGGCACTGGTAGCTTGTGGTGAGCAGAGAGGGAACACACTGGTACAAACTAATCCAAGGAGGAAACATTAACCCAGATGTGTAGAGGACAACGAATGAATTGTTCCTTGGAGCTCCTCAACTTCTCAGCTGTAGGAACACGAGACACAATTAAGGCCTCAGACTATTATATCCAGTCACACACATGCACAGAACTGAACACACCATCACAGCCAGAGGGATGGGGCTGCATCCCTAAGCTCTATACCATAACACAGCCTCTGAGTCACCCCCATGCACATGGGAGGGAGAGAGGAGGAGACTCTGGTGGTGGTGGCAAATCTGTCTTCAGGCTGGCTGTGTGTGTAGCTGTTGTTTGGCGTTGGCCCAGCTGGGAACACCAATGTTCATGGCATCCTCCGGGAAGACACGGTGCCACCCAGGCATTAGTGGAGGGGGGACTGCGTGGGGTGCTTGCCCAGGGCAGGGGCTGGGGGCCTGCAGCTCTCAGGTGCAGGTGTGATCTGTCTGTTTTCCAGGCAGCCCTCAACTAAATGAACTCATTAATTCAGAGGAATTGTGTCCCTGGAAGTGGGACAGAGATCACTGGTTATGTTTTTTTCTGGGAGGGGCATTGGGGAAATGTTGAAGAAGCCCATGGCGAGGGCAGGGTCTCTGGGGTGGGCACGATGGGGCATCTGGGGAGGCTCCAGCTGAAATGGAGGAAGGGCAGGGGCTTCCCTTGCCCTTTCCAGAAGGGAGGATGTGAGACCAAGGGAGATGAGGTGAGTGCCCCGTGGAGGTGGCCATGGCAGTCCCGGGGGAAGCCTGGGTGACACAGGAAGGAAGGGAAAACGCTTTCCCACTTCTGCTCTGGCACTCCACGGGGCTTGGGACATACCTTCTGTTTACTGAGCAAGGAAAGAGGGTTTGAACTGGTGACCTAAAGGTGAAAGGCTCTGCATCTTATTAGAATTACTGTGAGCTGCTGAATGAGTCCCCCATGGCAGTTAAGATTTGATTATGGTTCTAGAAAATGTTCAGCTTTTACAATTAGTGTCAAAGCAGTGGTAAGCCCCTCTTTGATTCCTGGGTGTAGGCTCGTGCTTTTCTTAACCTCACACATATGCTGGCATATTTACAGTAAGTGCTCAGGGGGTTGGTTTTTTTAATTATTATTTTTTTATTTTTGAATTAAAAATGAAAGTCCCCCAGGGAAATTATGCAATGGGAAATAGCCACTTCAATAAACTCGACTCACACATTTTATTGATTATGGTAAATTTAATTATTCCATTTAAACTTTGCTTACACACACACACACAACTTATCCTTTTCTTCCTGCATGTTTTTTCCTGTTTTTGTACCCCTCTCTTCAGAACAAAACTATACTATATATTATTTTAAACATTTTAGAGAGGAAATACTCAAGGCTAAGCCTCTTCCCCATAAATGTAAATTAAAAATTAGAAAACATACCATAAATCTTATTCAAAACATCTTCAAATAGAACTACTAATTGTTAAACTGCAGTAATTATGGCTTTTAATACAGTTCTTTTGCCTCTGCCATATATGACGTGCACCGTTTTTGCTAAGGGAGACAATTATTCAAGTGCAGAGGATGTTAAAAACAAAACAACAAAGCATGGAGAAAAATAGGTATTTCTCCTACTCAGGACTTTGTTAGGTGAAACTGTTCCTTCTCTTGATGCTCAGATATTACTTGGAGGTTTTGGTCTTGTTTGGAGACCTTTGTACTGGGGTTTTAGAGGCCCCTGCCAAAAGGCAGTGAAAGCTGCTGGTCGCTGGGCCATCCCTGGGTCTGAAGCCTTATTTCCCAAGAAACCACTGCTAATGGGCTTTTTTCTTTCTCTTCCAGGGAGCTGCTGCTGCTTCTGACCTACTGGACCATGTTCAATCCAGGTAATCACCTTTTTTCTTCTCAAATTTACAGCCCCTCCTTCCCGGAGAAACGCATTAATTCACTACCCTGTGACTCTTCCCAGAAATTGAGAGTGTCCCTGTGGATACAGGTCTGTAGGACTGAGGTTGAAGCAATTCACCAGGGCTAGAAATTAGGATGTGGGAAGTGGAGTTGTCGCTAGAGATGAAGAATCACAAGGAATTCCCAAAGTCTCTGCTCCCTCTTGCATGAGGGAACTATTCAGAGTTGGCCCATCCCTGCACTGAGGTGAATCATGGTCGGTCTCCCTCCTTGAAGTTGCCAAATCCAGTCTGGGGAGAGGCTGTCTGGGGATCTGGAAGCTGAGGCTGACCAGCTTTGGAAGGTGAGAAAGGGCCCAAGGCTTGTTCAAAGCTTTGTTGCTTCCAGGTACATCTTTCATCCAAGTTCTTTCATGAGACTGTCGGACCAGGGCTTGTCTGAACCCCACAGCCACATCCTCGTCTGGAAAAATCTGAAAGGGCCCTGCTCATTTCAAGGGAGGTGCACCCCTCAGTCAGTGAGGAGAGCCTGGAAGAAGCTGGGGAGAGCACGGGGATGGTGGAGGAACAGGGCAGGGTCGTGGAAGGTTCTGGAGGCTGCAGGTGAGCCGTGTCTTTGCTCTCCTCCAGCTTCTCTCCCGGGTGTACCTTTGACTGCCACCATTTTGAGCCCAGTGACCAACCTAGCACCCTTCTAGATATCCCTGCTTGGCAAAAGATGGACTGGGGAATGCTCCACTGAGACCTTGGCACTGTTTTTTACATCCTTGGGTTTCCTGCATTACAGTGTACATGATTCAATATCGGGGATAGTTGCCCCATGGCTTCAAAAAAACCCCACTCCCCTGGGATACTCTGTGTCCTGCTAGGTCTCTGATTTATTTACTTTGTTCAAAAAATAGCTGGAAAGAAGTATTTACATATTTCTAAATGACCTACACTTAAATATAACCACAATCTAATGTAGACTGGCAAGGCTCCCGTGAATTAAATGGATTCAGGCCAGCTTGCACCAGATGAGGATTAGGCCCCAGGATTCATGCAAGCCCAGTTGTGATGAGCGTGAAAAGAACTTGGATTAAGGATGGGTTTGGGAAGCAATCAAACCAAGTCATAAGCTTGATTTCATTTGTTTTTCTGGCAAGTCCTAGATTTCTGAGAATACGACCTTGTTGCAAGATGTATCACACCAAATCCTCCCCTTAATGAGCCCATTGCCACAGATGTCACTGTCTGTGCCATAACTGCCCAAAACATTTCAATTTCCCTCCCAGAACTGTCACCACACTTGCTTTGGCTGCCGTGGGGAGGGAACTTGGCCACGTAGCCGATCCCAGACTCTGCTTTTGGCCCAGATGACACTCACAAGAATTATTTTGCAGAAGGGCCAGCCTAGGACACGTGTTCCCACTGGGATCGCTGCTCTGCCCGCCCCTCGCTGCCTGCTTAATGGCAGTGAGAAAACCTGGAGCGACAGCCAGCTCCCCAAATGGCAGCAAAGGCTCCTTGCCACCACCCAGGCTGGCTCAAAGGGCAGTAGAAAAGGGGATTTTCTTGGCAGAGGACATTTTCTCTGCAGATTGCAGAGTCACAATACACAGCTCATCACCAGTGCTGCCAGTGATGCTCTTTATTAAGTTCTAAAAATGACCTCCTTGCCCCTCGACTCAGTTTCCAGAGCTGTGGGCCGTGGGCTCTGTGAGGACTGGCACACCAGGAGACATGATGGGTGGCTCTTGTGGTGGTACAGAGACACATGCAATCCCTGGCAAGAAGGAGTTTTGGAGTCTGACTTATGAGTGTAAGAATCACCCCAGAAGCAAAATTCCTCTTCCACCTTCCCTCCTGAAAGTGAGCCTGAGTCTGTTGTCTCTGTTGCTGCTTTTCCCAGTCTTGCATAACAACCTGCATGAAAGCTTGAAGGTGAAAAAGCCAAATGCTTCATGTTGTAAATTTTGAAATGGCACAATTGCAGTGCTCTTGGCATTTCTGTTTTTCTTCTGGATGTTTTCCTCTCAAAGCAAAGTGCAGTCAAAAAGGAATCTGCTTTTGCTAAGTGATTCCCTTTTGGCAGAACAGCATTTTTCAAAGGAAGAGATGTGTATTCCTTATATTTAGCCTGTTAACCACATACATATATGGTTGTTATGAAGCTTTACCAACCATTTCTATTTCCTGTTCCTTCAAAGACAGCAGAATCCAAGTGTCCCATGCAATCCTTGTTATCCCAAGACACACAGCCCTCAAGGCTGGCAGGAAGTTGCAGTATTATTTCTTCCCTTCCCATTAGTAGTGGCAATGACAAGTTCTGATCCAGTGAGGTGCTGCACACCTTGAGCTCCCATGGGAGTCCCTGACAAGAACAAGTATTTCCGTAGGGGGTACTGCCTGTGATCCATCCTGGCCACCTCCCAGCCCTTCTCCAAACCCAGGAGGAAGAAGGGGATTGCCACAGAGGGAGACCCCGGGGCTTAAGGTGCTCCTCCCAGGTTGGTTTGGGGGCAGGCTGAAGTGGAACATTGTCTGAAGTGCCTTATTCCTGGCGAGTGCTGCAGAAGCCCAGGCACAGTGTGCTGACCACCTGCTTCGTGTCACAGCAGCACTGGTGCCTTGCTCTGAGAACAGATAACTCCTTTCCTTCTCTTTAGACTTCATGGTGGTGAAGGAGGCTTGCTTTTTCCTCCTCCTATTCCTTTAGCCTATTTGATTCACTGGTTCGTTTTGTACTCTGGAAAGTGAATTCCATTTTTAAGCTTTGTGTGTTTCCCTATTTCTGTTCCTTTTTGTTCCCGGTTATCCCCAGAAGGAGCAGCCTGAATGCCTTACCTGCCCAAAGGCACAGGCACGTGGGTTTCTTCCTTTGCCATCCCTCCACAGGATCTCCTTACTTTGGCCACACTTTAGTCTGTAACTCGCACTGCCGAGCTGGTTCTGAGGAAGAAGGAGGCTCAGCACGTGCCATCTCTCTCCTCAGATGCTGTTTCCCTCAGCGTAGCCCCCACAGGCGGGGTTGGCAGGACTGGTCCCCCCACTGCGCTGGTTTGACATCGTCACTGTGGTGCCACTGAGCAGCACGTGGCCAAAAGCTTTGTCACTGAGGGCAGCACAGCAAGGTGGGATGGGCAAGCAGGAGCCTCCCACAGCAATGCCCCTCCTCTCTTTAAGCTGGTCTTTCTTGGAGAGTTGGAAAATAGGAGATTGGGGTTTTTTTCCCCTCCATGTGAGTCACTGATGTTTGCAGTGGCACAGAGAGACACCAGAAGTACGATTTTAAAATGGTCCTCCAGGGATATCCTGATGACTTTTTGATCACTGTGAAGGCCCAAGGAAATTTCAGAGTCTGACTTGGGTGGCTGATGTGAAGCAAGCCCAGTGAGGACAGCCCTGTGTCCCCAGAGCCCTCACCCAGCCCCACTGGCCAGGCGGTGTCACAGTTCGTTTCTCGGTTGGCCAGAAGCCCCGGCTGTGTCACTGCACAGCCCAGGCTTGTCTGGAGACAAGGGCAACTCGTCATGCCCCATCTATCTTACATGCTCCTTTCCTGAGCACCTCCCAGACTTTACTACATTTATCCTCTTAGCACCTCTGTAATTATCTCTCTTGTGACAGGTGAGAAACAGAAGAACACGGAGGTTTTGCAATTTGAGCTGAGCCACGCAGGAGCTCCTTGGCGGAAGAGACGGCCTCCTGAGGGGTGAGTAATGTCCTTTGGACAATCCCATTAGACTCCTGTCTGTGTGCTTACACACCTACACACAGGCCCAAGGCCACTGCTTGAACCTGACCTTTCTCTGGCTGATGGCAGCCTTTCCTGCTGTCCTTCCCAGGCCCCAGCACCATTCCCAGAGAACAGACCTGCAGGGCAGTTCCACTCTGATTCACTTTAAAGGCTCAAGCCTTATTTATGCCAGCAATGTAAACATCATTGTAGCTTGACAAATATACACAAAACTCACAACAGCTGCAGTGTCCCGCAGAATAATGTTGCCCAAAAGCATGGAGTGCACTCACAGCCGTATTTGAACCGGTGTGACTGGAAAAGTGAATCAGATAGCACTTGGCTTCAAATATATGTGTCTGATGGGCTCTGCTAATCAGGTAAATTGGTGAGAACTTAACCAGGAACCTGAACATGGCTTTAAACCCTGAATCAGCAGCAGTAGTTGAGTGGAGGCAGACAGACAGGGTGGCTTCAGGGAGGCACATGCTGAGCTGAGCAGAGGACTCTGGAACAGAGCAGTGGAATCAGAACAGCCAGACTTTGCCTGGCTGCTGAACATCCGTCTTGGTGAGTGAGTCAGCAGCAGGTTAATTAGGCATAGCTAGGCAGGGAGCAGCACTTATGACAGGAGAGGCTTTAATTGATAGGATCATTTGCAGCACAATAATATTAATTAGCAATTGTGATAGGGAACATGAAGGCAGGTGGAGCACTTTCTGTCAAGGTATTTTTATAAGGAATTAGCCTATATAAACACCCATTGTGAATACATTGTCCTTGTCAGGTGTAATGACTGCCTTGGCACATAGAATCTCAGCTAACAATGGAAAGATAATTAAAGACACAACTGCACACTACAGTGCTTCTCCCAGCTGCTAATTGTGTCACCAGAGAGATCTAAACAATTATATTAGGAAAACACTTGGGCACTCTTAATAATAATTTCCAAAATGAGGACAATAAATAGATTGAGAAAACGCTGCCAGTGTGGAGCCAGCCTTGGAAAAAGCTAGAGGAAAAACTGTATTTATGACATGAACATGGAAATTTGAAATGAGAGTGAGGTGCCTAAACATCTTGGAGGAACTTAGTCCCTGAGTTTTCTGAATCCAAATCCCACCCTAGCCTACAAATAATTTCATATTTCACAGCCTTCACACTTCCCTCAGATGTGTGTAGTTCTTAGAAGCTTGTACAAGGAGGGCTGAATCCTGAAGACATTACTTAAAGGAAATTTCTGTTCATGTCGCTGAACATTCACAACTGATAATCCTAGTAATAATTCCTATGAAAAACTGTGTTCTATTACATGCTGTAATTTATGATGTATGGCATAGATGTTGTATAACTCAATATTACAGGTCTACATTACATACCTGTAATATTATGTTCTGGTAATTAAACCAATTAGAGAGCAGTTATGAGCTCATTAAACCCAAGGAATACGAGATGTCAATCAATTCCATTTTTATCAAGATAAAATCTTATCAAAGTCAAGTGAGTCAGTCCTTCAAACCAAGTGTTCATTTATGTCTCTGTTGATGACACATAGACAATGTGCTCCAGAAAATGCCTGTATAGACAGATGTGACCTGCACTCACAGTCCCTATTGCTGAGGGAACTGCTGCTGGTTATTTTTATCTCCTTGGTTCCCATGATTCATCTGAGTGCGATGTTCTGTTACAGCTGTAGCATTTTAAATGTTTAATACCATCACACTGTTCCTTACAGATCTGATGCAGGCACCACACAGCCCCCAGTCAGCCATGCAGGTTTTGCACATCGTCCCTCAGAGAATGCCAGAATGACTTTGACATCCCAAGTTCTCCTGCTGTGGTCAGATGCCTTTTCCCAGGTGCTGCAGTTCCTAAAGTGGTCCTTGCAGAGTCAGCAGGGCCTGGTCTCCCCCTCGGCTCAGAGGTGATCCTGAATTACCTCTTTTGAAGTCCCCTGGGACTGGTGCCTGCCTGCCTGCCTGGAGGAGAACATTATCCTCTGGAATAAATACACTCGGGGCAGAAATCCTCTTCCCACTCAGGTTCTCCCATGGCTTTTATGGTGGGGACAGGGTTTTGGGCAGAACCTCCCTGCCTTCCCAGTCAGCTGTGGGAGCGTGTTTGCTGGGGCTGAGCGATGGCAGTGCTGGGCTTTGTGCCATGTGTTAGGAAGAGGGATTTGGTGGAGGGATCACCGCGGTGGGGATCAGCTGAAGCTGCAGAAGGGAGGACTCAAACGCAGCAGATAGGCAGCACAAGAATGGCAGTGGCACAGGGTCAGTTGAGCTGGGCCCTGGTTCTCACCCAGAGTGTGTTGGTCAGATGTATTTCAGGCTGTTGAGGGCAGGAGTGCCTTCATGCTGTGTTTGTACAGCATCTGAACAGTCATCAGGCCTTGCTCTTGGCTGGTGGCTCTAAGGGGGGCTCTAACATAAGCAGTAGTAACACTGATGATGATGCTGATGAACGTCTGGTGGTAGTTACCTTCTCATATGCTCCAGAAAAGCCCCACACCTCAGGTTCAGCTCATCCAGAGCAGAGGGGCTGTTTATGTTTATATAGCTTTTCTGGTGGGAGGAGAGTGTTCGTGCCCAGGGATCAAGTCCACAGGGAGAAAAGAGAATTATGGAATGATTTTTCTATTGTGCCTAACAAGATTATGATCAGAAAAAGGAGGAGGAAGAGAGGAAAATGTGGATGATGTTATTAGCAAAATGAAAGAATTTGGATGTAATCATAGCTGTTAGGGAAATGTGTTTTTAAAGACCTTGAGAGAGGTCATAATGAGAGTTTACTTTGTAGATCTAATCACAGTTTACAAGACCATATGCCAGTTCCCAGTGTGTCCATAGTGAACAGCACAGTAATTTTCCAGATGTGGCTTCCCCCCTAGAAGGAGAACAAAATGACTGAGAAGAACTGGAGTGACCCAGCACGGGGGGAGCCTCTGAGCTCCTTTTGACTGGGATGGCCTTATGAATAACTTGGTTGTCACCTGGCAACATTGGCATAAATTCTTCTACAGGGTGACTGAGCCCACAAGAGTAAAGGAGAATCTCGGAGAGGGATCGGAGGTTCTAGTTTTGTGGCATTGTCCTCATGAAACAGAGCTGAACCCTAACATCTGTCCCAGGGAGAGGGAAAGGATGTTTGGTGCCAACAGGGCATTACAACCTTGTGAAATGTGCTAGTACAGGGAGGATCACAATCTCAACTTCTGCCCTGAGCTTTCTCTGACTTCAGCAAACACATACTCGGCCCCCTTTTGGTCAGATCCTTCCATCACCCACCCTTGGGTCTCGACAAGGCCCCGGTTCCACTGCAGCACAAGCATTTTTCAGGTCAGAGCAGTGGGAGGGTTCACAAGATACTGTGAAGGCGCGGTATCTTCTCTTGGTTTGCTTAGAGAGAGTCATGTTTGCAGGTGCCTTTCTTTGGGGGGAGTGGACTTGGAAAAGATAGCCCAATGGACCAATGGAATATTAAAAATGATGTTCCACAGGAAAGGAATGTAGAATGATTTGATCTGTTCTGGAGGTTCTGGATCTGTTCTAGCAGCCTGACACTCTTGCTTCAGGTTGCTCTTTATCTTGTGTGGTTTGCCCCGTTTTGTGATTAGCATTAGCTCAGGGAAAGGAGTTGTCACGGTCTGTCGATGAGGCAGCGGTTTCTGGTGTCACCATAACTCATTCACAGCTTACCCTGGAAGATTAGGGAACAGACTAAGATCCGCCAGAAGATGCCAAGTGCCTCCACAGTCGCTTTAGCTGGGTAGGCTCGAGATCTAGGCATTGCCTGCACTTTGGTTGCAGTGAACACACTGTCATTGCCAAAAAATAGCCGAGGGGTTGTGATAGTCACATCTCTCTGCAGCAGGAAGGACTGGAGTTTCCTAATGAGCTGGACAGGGAAGGAGAAAATTTCAGTCAGCAAGTGTTCACCCCAGGCAGTGGCACATCAGAAGCTGCTGGGCCAGATGAGCAGAGTGTGCCCTCGCTGGCAGCACGGCAGGAGCTGCTGGGCTGAGCAGGAGAGCGGCTCCGGCCAGGGCTGTGCCAGGGAGCCGTGTGCTGCTGTCCACGCTGCGGAGGACTGGGCCAAGGGCTTGCAGAAGGAAAGGAAAAAGCCCTCGTGGGAGATGGGCTAGCTTTAATGAGCCCAAACCTCTTCCACAAATTAAGTGAAATATTTTAAAAGGAAACAATATTACTTTGGGTTTATTTGTTTCAGCTACTTAGTTACAGCTCCACGTGGACACAATTAATGGAGGAAATAGAGTATTTTATAAGCCCAGGACTCTCAGATAGATATTTTGCGACCATGTGAAATTCTTTGCCCTAATCACCACACATTCCTTGGGAGAAGGTTGTATATTGCTGAAGGTTATTAACCTTGGTTCCAGAAATGTGTCTAGTCATTGAATGGCAAAGGTCAAAAAATTGTCATGGCATTACCCAGTGAGAAAGTTTGGCCTCCACTTTTCATTAAAGTCCCTGCCGTCCCTCTCTGGCTGAGGTCTGTCCTAATTCTGTTCAAAGTATTCCCCAGTAGGAAAGAGAGAAATGACCTTTCCACTGATGCTAGTTCCATTTCCCAGATCCCTTTCAGGCTCCCTCTGGGACTTCACATAATCACTTGGGCCTTCAGCACCTCATTTCTCCATGTTTTTTATTAATAGAAAGAACACGATTTCCTCTTTATTTGGTCTTTTCCATGATGTTTTTTTTCATGGCAATGAATCACCGTGTTTTGGTGGTATTTAATACCAACTTCCCTCATCTTTGCTGGTCAGAGGATAAAAACAGATTGAGGTCAAACCTGGGGATGAACGTTGCTTAGATGAAGAGTTTCATTTGTGCTTTATGCTGCTTTCCTGATGACAGTCAACTACAAAGAAGTCACCCATAGGAAAAAAATACTGTTTTTTCATTCTTCTGGGACTGACCCGTAAAATACCAGGAGTGAGTGTGGCAGCAGGGTGTGATTTCTGGATGGGCACAGCTGTCAGTTCCTCAGATGAACAGGCCTATATACCCCTTTACTCAGCCACCCTCTGCTCCCAGGCAGACCTCAATACTCTCCTTTCCAGGTCCCAGAGCAGTGCTGCTGAGCAGATTTCATGGCAACGGGCTCTTCCATGGAGGTAAACACCCCCTGGTTGATTCAGTAATCTCTGCAAATGTCCTGACAGCAAATCCTAGCAGTGGAGTAAATAAACCAACAGCCCCACTGCCCCTTCCCCTCCACCAGGGTGATAAATTTGGTTTGCCGTACATGTCGCTCCTTGGGGCTGGGCAGGGATGGTGAGAAGCCATTAGTAGGGCAAGGGTGAGTGACTTCTGACTCCAGCGACCCTTAAAGTTAATCCAGCATTGTAGGGGCAGAATTAAACGTGATGAGCTCAGAAAGTGTGATAAACCCAGATTTAAGTGCACAGCTGGGCAGCAACCTATAAAGGCAGAATTTAAAACCGTAATAAAAGCTTTGTAATCTAATTACGACAGCAGAGTTAAAGGTGAGGTATTTGCAGCATGATTCACATGCACCACGGCTAACCCCTGACATCTTGAATATATTATGTGGTTTCTTCACTACAGGAGTCATTTTGGAGTTACTCTCTCACACTGCGAGGTTCCTTCCCTGTGTTTCATGCTCATGCACTGTCTGCAGAGGTTGCAGCACAGGTCAGAACTGCAGATCAGCACCTTGCAAAGCAGCTGCTCTCCTGGGCTTCTTGCTCGAGGTGTGCCAGGGCTGCTCCTCCCTGTGCTCTGGGCACCTCGTGGCAGGTGCACGACACCTCCAGAACAGCTCAGCTCCTATGAGGGTCCAAGGAGGAACCACAGCAAGAGAGGAGCCCTGTCTCAAGCTGGTCTGAGCACTAGCGGGAGGGAGCATGTAGGGCAGGCTATAGCTTGGGTGCAGGATGCAGTCCCAACCAGCTTCTGCTGCAGCCCATGTCATCCTGTTTTCATTGCAACTGGCCCCTAATAAACACCACCTCTGATAGCAGTGAGCTCTCTGATTTCAGTGCTGGCTTGTCCAGGCACCGAGGGGATGGGAAAAACCAGCCCATGAGCCCTGCCTGGCTCTCCTGGACTCTGCTTTGGTCGGACTGGTGGGGCTGGGAGGACTCTCACCACGATGGACACTGCCAAGGGTGGCAGCAACCTCAGATCCAGGTCTGACATCTTCCTGCAGAAAGACCACGCTAAACAGAGGTCTTTTCCCTGGGTCCCGTTGGGTGCTGTCCAGCATCCCAAGATCCCTGAGTGTCTGGGAGATGTCGTGGTGGGATTTAAGCAAGCTTGCTCAGGTTGGTAACAGCTGGGCCGTTCTGTAGGAAAGGCAGCTCAAGAGATTGCCCTTCCTTCAGCCAGCTGATGTCAAGACAGAAACTTCAGTTAGAAATCTACCCTTGGTGATCGTTCTGGGGGTTTTTCTGCATTCAAAACAGCAGCTCAAAAATGGAGCAGAAACAACAGAAGAAAATCCTTCTATACCTAGTCTGTAAACCTCTATGTTGTTGTTGTTTTAAAACTAAAATAACTTGGTGGCATTTCTGAAATCAAATTACATTTCATTTCTTTCTGTTTGAAATTAGCCAAAAAGCTTTCTTTTAAGTCTGACTGACCCAAGCTTTATGCTTACAGAGTGATGCTCACGGGAGGAGCTGAGGGCAGCCTTGTTTGTAGAACCAGCATCCCAAAATAAACTACATTGTCCCTCAACCTGATCGATGTCCACAAATGTTGTCCTTGAACTGATGAAATGTTTACCACGTTTGTGAAATCAAACTGAAACAGATCTGTTGCTTAGGTTTTCCTAGTGGCTAATTCAGTAATATTTTTCCTCAAGGAAACCAATAATTTTTGGATGATGATGTGCTCTAGAATGTGTCCCTCTCTTTCCTCCTTTAAGAAGCTTGGAGGGCACCCTGTGAAGGGTTCAGGGTGATGTTCTCTCATGGGAGGAGGAGGGTGTGAGACCCATTGGCTGAAATAGGTGATTGATATCAGCAGTGAGTGGGAAAGAGGTGTGGGGGATTCTTGGAAAGGGATTGCCCAAAGTTTCCAAGGCTAGTTTGCTTTTGTGACCACGGGCCTCTCTCAATATCGATATTCAGAGAGACAGAGATCTGCTTTTTACTCAGGGAGGAAAAGTGTTATGTGCATATATTGAAGTACCACATACAATTCTGCTATTCCTGAGATAACTCCATCCCACACTGCCCTTCTCTTCATAGAGCCGTACAACAGCTACCCCGGGAGAGAACCTCCAGAGGAGACAACAGCTTCTAAAATGCCATCAGGGACTGCCAGAAAACACCACAACAAACGCCCCCAAACGCAGGAAGGAGGCTGCCAGCTGCAGAAAGCCAGCATGAGGATCAAAACAACAACATCCCAGGTACAAACAGGGTGAGATCCCAGCGAGCCCAGGCCAGCAGCCACCCACTGCGTGTTCCAGTGGGTTTAGAATCCCATCCTGGAGGGCAGCTCCCACACGCTCCAGCTCCCTGTACCACAGAGAGAATAGGGGAGCATTGAACACCCTCAGTCTGCAAGGCACAGACAGGAGGTGGTAAATACCTTGATAAGGAAACTGGAGTGAAAATACCAGCTTTAGGCAATCCAGATTTTATCAGGGAAGTATGCAGGAATGAGTAAGTACCTGACATGCAGATGTGCCTCTGCACAGTGCCAGCAGCCTGCCAGTCCCCACATCTGGCCTCAGGCGACATTCCCATTCCCAAACTTGGGATTTCAGGGGTGTGTTGGGGAGGTATTTTTGCATGGGATTCTCACTTTTGCAATGGCAGTGCCCACAATGAAATCTGCAGCTCTCTGCTTGGAAGAATCTCTAGATTTAGCACTGGAGACTTGTTTTTTTGCTGTAAGAAGCTGTTTGGCTTCTCAGTGAAGGCTATTGCTCTGCTTAGCAATGACATGCATGTCACAGCATGGGAATCCATGTGTGCCAGTTGAAAAAAAAGATCCTGGAATCCAAGGGCTTGGCAGAGCCATAAGGAAATTAATATCATGTATTGCTCAGTGATTGGATAGCATCTCATGGACCATTGCTATGGCTGGCACTGTGGGACCTAGACAAGGCTTGTGCCTAGTGCTGTCATAGTCTCTGGAATGTGAGTCACACATTTGGGGAGAGCAGTTGGAAACTGAAGTGCTGTGAACTGGCACCACGTATGTATTCACACTTGAGGAGATATGGGGATGCTGGGGGAAGAACCCCAGGGAAACAGCAGCAGCACCAAGCCTGTCAGAGTTCAAGGAGTGCCTGGATGGTGCCTGTAGTCCTATGGTTCGGTTTTAAGTAGTCCTGTGAGGAGCTGGGGAGTTGGCCTCAGTGAAGCTTGTAAGTCCCACCCCATTTAAGATACTCTATGGTCTTACACAGGCAGTTTGAGGAGCTGTTGCTGGGTCTCCTGCTTTAGCTCTGGGCTCCAGTATAAGAGAAGAAGCTGCCTGTTGGCCATTCTCCCTCATACTCTGGATCTCTAGGGGAGCCATTGCCTGGGCTGGCATCAACCAAGGTAAGAAATGTCTGTTCAGAGAGCCTGTCCCTGCTCTGGTATTGCTCTTCAGGTGTCTTAGAGGCTCTTGGACTTGCTCTCTGGATTTGGTATTGATTCTTCACCAGCTTTGCCATAGAACAGAAGGCACAACTCACCCTTCACTTGGTGGGAAAGGGAGAGTAGGAAGAGCTTGGCAGCACAAAAGGATATCCTGGAAACCTGAACAGAGAGAGAGGAGAGTCCTTGCTGAGATGCTAAGGGGTTGGGGCAACACTCATTGCTTTGCCAGGGGATTGGCTGCCATGGGGCACAGATGGTCTGTTTCTGGGGGTGGTGCTTAGTGTGGCTAACGACAACCATAAGTAGGAAAAATATGGATGCTATTGGAGAGGCCCAGGAATGGATAAAGAATGAATTGGCTGTGCTGTGTACAGAGAGGGCCAAACAGATGTTGGGCCTGATCCAGAGCCCATTGAGTTAATGGAAAGGCTCCCTTTGGTTTCATTGGATGCTGTCTCAGAGCTGTTACAGCCTCACAGGAAGCAGTGGAGACCAAGAGCAATAACTTGTGGTGACTGGAGTGCTGTGTGTTGCATAGGTGTGGGCTGGGAGGTTTTCATGGTGAAAACAGATGGGTCTCACAAGATCCATCCATGTGGCCTGGGTAACCCCCCTGCCCCACTTCCCTCACCTGACAGTGAGCAGCCTCCTGTGGTTCTGGTCCTCCAGCCAACGTTTTAGCCTGATTCTGCACAACAGTGCCCTTCTGCCTTCTGAGTCACCCTCCTACTCAAGGAGGTTCCGGTGTGAGCTCGTGGTGGCCCAGGATTTAGAAACCAGTGATTTAAGCCATGCACAGAGAAGGAAGAAAGGTCTGCTGAGAACTGTTGACCAGGAAGGAATTTTGTTGTGGACCAGCAAGAAAAATAATGTAAAGCAGGTGTTTCTGCAATCGTGAGGCCTTTGCAAAGTCAGCGGTGTCCAACATGTCTCCCACTCACATCCTCGTCCACGTGACATGGCAGGGTCTGACACGAAGGACCGCAAACAGAAAACATCTCTCTGTACTGGCTGGCGTCTGACCTGCACCAGGGCCTCTCTCCCCTCCTGCTCTCTGTGCTTTTCTGTTTATTTAGGTGTGTGCCTTTGTTTCTGTTTTTACACTTAGCGCAAGTAGAGAGGAAATGGGATTTCATACAGCTTAGGAGGCTGGAGCTCACCATGCTTTGGAGCAGGGGCGTTTCTTTGTCCTCGCACCGCAGGTGCAAGTGTTTGCAGTCCAGATCCTCACCAGTACAAACTGCCCCGGGCTCCACCAGGCCTTCCTCCTTTTAGCCAGCCTGTTTGAGAAGGCTGGTGATACCCAGAGATGCAGGCACAGGCCACCCTCAGGCCAGGCTGGTCTCTGCTTAGGACTGGCAACTGGAAGCTGAGCGTCATCCATTTTCTCCAGGGGATGGTATCAGAAGGAATGGGTCAACCATTGCGTGCCAAGATGCATCAACAAACAGCAGATGCTGTTCATTCAGGGTCATGAGTTTCTTGGCAATGTAACTTGAGGAATACTTTAATTTAATTGTATTGATGCCAGGTTGGGTAGGGGCAAGGTAATAAGTTGTAAGGGTAAGGTCAAGGCTCTTCCCAGACACCCTTCCCCTTTGCAGGTGTTCCCCTCTCCCCATACGTTCACACAGCACCAGGGCCAGTCATGGCTTGGACTGAGCTGGAGTTTAGGTACTTAGCAGGTTTACTCCAGGACTCTACAACACCCCGTCTCCAAAAGCAGAGTGTCCTGCTCTTATGGACTGCAGTGCACTTGTAGCCCAGTTGGACAGGAAGCCATACTGAGACAAGGTGCTGGGCTCTCTGGGTGGGGTGAGGTGAGGTGAGGTGAGGGTCAGTGTGTGGCTGCAGGGACTGCCTGGCTGGCAGGGGGCGCCTTGGCAATGCCACCGTAACACAGCCGAAGGAGAACACCCCAGCCCTGACTGCTAGTCCTCTCTTATCCAGGCTGGCTTGTTTACCCACTGGAGACGGGTGGAGCCCTTACTCCATGTTTTGGCTCATCCCCGTCCCTTGGATGTCAGCGTAAACTGCTGCAATTATATCATGATCATGTCCCGCTCTTGGAAATGATCAGCCCATTCATCTTCCATAAATACTGGCTGGCTGGCTTCACCTGGCAGTGGCTGGGAATTGTCATGAAGTGAGATGAAAGCCCAGAGAATATTGGGACTTGTAACTCCAGGAGAGTTACGGTGCTTTCCAGGTAGCAAAGTCTAACAAGATACTGGATTTAGACAGAAATGGAGCACTGCAGGAGAAGTGCCAGTTTTCAGACCATTTCACAATTTCAGGATTCAGGTAGCAATAGAGAAAGCACAGCTATCTCAAAGCAGGGGCAGTCTTACTGTGCTATTTTAGAAAGTGAATTTCTTCTTAAAATAAGCCCCACACTAATGGGGGAACTTTTAAATGTCAGGGGAAAGTTTAAAAATATCCAGGCTTTATAATTGAATATCAGTTCCCATTCCTACATCTCCACCATGGCAGCCTTTGCTCTTCCACGCTGACCAGTTCCAGCGGGCAGAACCACATGTAAAATGGAGCCATGTATTAACTTCAAGGCTATTTATTCTATAAACGAGCTCCAATTCCAAATAACACTGATGCCAGCTAGGTTTTTTTCCCCAGGACTTGGGCATACAACACACTTTCCGCTTTTGGAGCTCATCATTCCATAACTCCAGAAATTGCAATATAAACCTTGGCTACTATGCACACTTCAGCATGAAAACACAGCAGTGATCTGGGATTTTAATTCGAGCAAATTTGAAAGTGGATTAGAAATAGGATCCAGATGCATCCCTACTAGTGAAAAGAAAAATTAGCAGAACATTGGAGCCGAAATGAACCCTGCCTTTCTTTGAGCTTTTTTCCTCCCTTTTGCTTTACAAGAGGAATTACATAGAGCTAAAGCACCATAATTAAATTGTCATTTGTTCCTTGCCTTGGTGGAAGCTCTGCCCAGCTGAACACCTCTCAGTTTCCATCCTGAGCATTTACCTACAGCACAGGGCTGGGGGAGGGGGCAGGCTATTACTTGTTTTAAGAAATCAGAAATCAGAGGCATGCACAGTGTGTCTGGTAGAGTCTTCAGCGAGGGAGCTGCCAGGCTCTGCAGGTTATACATCATTAGCACACAGAGTGTCCAGGAGAGCCCAAAGCTTGTGCAGGTGTGTTGGCAAAGCTCACACCACTCCCCTCCCCACTCCCTCTCCGGGGCACTTCCAGCAGGCTGATACTGGAGACTCAGTGTGGCGGAATCACAGAGAGCTCCTCTCCAGTTGTCAGCTCCCGCCTCACCCCGCAGACGTGACCGTGAGGTGGCACGTGGAACCTGGAAGGGACTTTCTGGAAAAACAAAACCACTGACTCAAAAGCTTAGTGTGTTTTTCCATGACTGTATGAAAAAACCTGTGTGTGTGTTTTTTTAAGCACTTTCAGACATTAGAACTTAGTGAACACAGACAGCGGGTTTGGTTTCTTTTTTCCTCTCTTTTTCCCCTGCCCTTGAACTTTCAAAATGACTACAGGGAATATATTCCAGGCTGTTTCCAATGACCTGTTCATACGGTGGGTTTATTTCAGCTTTTCCCCAAAGGGAGCGAGCTTCAGTTGACCTCTGCTCTGGCATTAGCTGCCATTATTTGTGCATCCTACTCAGCTAATCAATAACGTGGATGGCATCTGAAAACAATTACACACACAGCTCTTCCCCGGCTTCCAAAACGAAGACAGAAGCTGGGAAAGGAGCCTTTGCATATTCAGCACTTGTTAAAGGAATGAAATATAGAGCTGTGTGTTGCTGTTGTATCCCGACTCCTGGGCATTCAGCAGCAGTTCCTTTTGACATTGTGTAGCACTCTGGCCACATGCACCTGATCACAAAGCTCATCAGCTTGCTCACCTTTCCTGACCTTGCTGGAAAAATTGTCCTGTCTGCCCACGTGGCATGCCAAAGGGCAAGAACTCCCTGCAGGTGGATCAGGCTGGTGTAGTGCCTTCTTTTCTTTAGAGGACACCACCACAGTTGCATTTTTACAGCCAGATGTCCTGGCCCCAAGCTAATGTGTGGTGACAAGTGGGTGGCCAGTGCAAGGTGTGGTGTCTCTGTAGCATGGGATGAGTTTTTCCAGCCAAAATCATGTTCAGCCCCCCAGTTAAAATGGCAAGGCTCCGTCTCTGTAAGGCTCATGGCAAAGTCACCTTCAGATGTCCATCAGGCTGTCAGTGCCTACTGAAGACCTTGATTCAGGTTCTCCATCATCTGACAAAGCCCTACCAGCCAGGACAGTCTGTGAGTCATCTTGTATTAGGAGATATTTAAAGTCTGTTTTAGGAGGTTTGCAGCCTCAGTCTCCCTTCAGGCGATGGCCAATAAGAACCATTGGCCTGACCCTGAACATCCCCAGTGCAGCCTCCCTAAACAGCAGCACTGGATGCCCATGTGGGGCCTCTGAACCAAGCGGGTGGTGGGCAAAGGAGAGGCACAGAGCATGCCAGGACAGGCTGTCACTGCAGAGCAAGGCTTTGTCCTTTTCCTCCCACAGCTCTGGAGAAGCTTTGTGCAGCACTGTCACAGCGGGGGCTGCATCCCGGGTTTGATGGTCTTCCCTCAGAGTCCCTGCATGGTCTCCACTGAAGACAGGAAGAGAGGTGAGGTGGAGCAATTGCCTGAACCAGTTTGTCCATTCCCACATGTTTCATTTATACCTTTCTCTCCTGACCTGCAGAACCAGGAGGAATTCCATGGCCATACAGCCTGGAAAATCCTGTCGTGCCTGCAAGAGCTGGGCACTGGGGACATCCAGAGCCTGGTGGCTGCCTCCTCAGAAACAGGTAAGGACACCAAACAACCTGCTGCTCCCCGTGGGTTTCCCAGGGCTATTTCGTGTCTCCAGACAGCAGCCATCACTGGGGAGCAGTTATTTTTGGCCACTACTCCAGGATCTCTGCTATCTCCTCATCTAGGCAGCGAGCAGAAGTGTTTGCTGATGGCCTGCTCCATTGTCCATCCCCAGCTTTTCTCCGTGGTGGGACGTTGTTTGCAGTGCTGTTTAAATCCTCCTGCCAGCCCCAACAAAGCCTCCCACAGGCTCAGTGTGTCGGGAGCTCCCCGGCCACCGCAGAAAAGCCGATCCCGCTCAGCCCAGCTCTGTTTGTGGCAACGTGTTTGCTTAGCGATTAACTCCTGCACGGACACACACAGCCACAAATCTCTCAGTTGTCTCACAGCCTTTTCATTCAATTAAGTCTGTTGACTTAGTCTCATTTTGAGCAGTAACTGGATTTAGATAAGGCAGTGGAAACCAAAACATCAATTGTGTGATTGCTGGCCCAGCCGGTATGTTGATCCGAAGGGAATGTTTGTGCGGGCGATAACTGAGGTGGTGCAGTGATCAGGACAAAGTCGTTTGGTGCAGAGACTTCCCAGAGTAAAAATGCTCTGTGTGAGCCGCAAGCACTGGCCAGAGGAAGCAAAAGGGAGCTGCCTGACTCTGCACACTCCCTCTGTGCCTCACCTGCTATGTTGTGCTGTGATAGAGCAGCAGCTGGTGATGGAGAGGTCCTGATCCGGCTGGAGGAGGAATCACGGTGGGCTGGGAGACCCCGCTAGGTGAAGGGAATGTGCTGGACCCCAACTGCAAGAACCATAACTGCTGCTCTGAAGGCAGCAAAGCTCTGCAGGGATGTAATCAGTTGGGATTTAGCCAGTGACTCTTTGTCGGCAGCAGACCAAAGTTATTCTGGGATAATTTCTCCCCACAAGCTCTAGGGCATGAATTTACAGGCAGTTCCTTAGGGCCTGGATTTGCCCAACAGCCCTGGGAAGAGAAGATGCAGGTGACACACCCTCAGCATTCACTCCTTGGAATACAGGTGGCCCAGGTGGAAAAATCCTCTGTACAACAACTGTGGTCTCCCTGTAAAAGCAAGACAAAAGCAGGTTTTTCTATTTGCAAGCAAACCTTTTTGTGATGCCCTCCTGTGTCTGCTCCTGACCTGTGGGGACATATATATTGTTATGTATTTGTCCAAAGTGCATTCCAGTGCGTGACTTGTTTGGTCATGTTGTTTTCCAGGTAACTATTAAGTTAATAGGGAGCATTCCTGTCATCCTGCAACTCTTGAGCAATGAGCATGGAAGAAGAGAAGAGGAAGACAGCAAGAAGACGTTACTTTCTATGCCAGCTCATGATAAGGTACATCCTTGGAAGATAGCAAATGTATCACGGCCTTTTCCTTTTTTCTCATACGGGGCGGAATTTCTTCCTCCAATTATCATTTGTTTTCTTCTGTGACATGAAGTCTATGACATAAAGAGGTCGTTCTGGGCCAGGAAGCCCTTCTCACAGAGGTAGCACTGGCAGCAATGTAAATGTGGTGTTTATGAAGTGCCCACGGGGTGGTGATGGGGAGGAGGAGCCGCTGCTGGCACAGGAGCGAGTGTGTGCACACAGCACCGCGTCACTGCTGGCACCTTAACCTGGGTGACACATCTTGTGGCGGCGCTGAAAGATGGCATCCTCCCAGAGCTCTGCTTACCTGTGAGCTCAGCGGCCCTTTGTGTGAGAGCGGAGGTGGGGACTCTTCTAACAATACGAGGGTGATTAGCTCATCCCCTTGGCTGTAGGGGCATACTGATGTGCCCATCCTGCCGTCAGAGCCATGAATAATCCCGCTTTGCTGCTGTCCTCCTATTAAAAAAAAAGAAAATAAAGGAGAGAGTGCAGTTTCAGGTACTCAAGCCTGTTTCTCAGTGCAGATGATGAGCAAGGATTCACCCATTATTCACTAGTATCACTCTTGGCTTCCTGTCTCCTTTGCACAGCCGTGGGTATCAGAAATGATACCTATCAGAAATAATTGCTATTTTTCAGCCATCAGTTGGAATAACACCCTTGCCAATTAGGCAGATGTGATTCACTGCCAAAGTGAGAGGACCATCAACGGAAGTCTGTGCTGCTCCAGGTTCATTTCAACCTCTCTTAACAGTCCGAGTGGTGGAGCAGACAGGACTCTTCCAGTAGGTTACACCAACCAAATAGGCTGGGAGACCCGAAATTTGTGAGGAGGATTGATTTTAGGTGTTCTGAATACACTTCAGAAAGAGCCTTAGGTGAAAAAAGGAAGTGCATAATTAAAACACACCAAAAGAATCAGGTCAGGGTCCTGGCAATATGCCAGGGGAGCTGGCAGAGGACAAGCTCCAATCTAAGCTGCCATGTGAAGCTGTGGCCAGGAAGATACTTGTTATTAGGAGAGGTATTATGAGCACCCTTTGTAGGGAGGGCTTCCTGCTGCTGGAGGGGCCCAGGCCTCAGATCAGCACTCCACACTTCAAATAAAGATGTAAACTCTGGACGAGAGCGACAGGACTGATAAGAGGTTTCAGAAAACATGACCTGTAAGGAATTTTTTTCTTAAATTGGATTTGTTTAGTCTAGAAAAGACTGAGGGACAACTCTGAGGGACTTCACGTGTGAAGACAGTTGCTGAAAGGGGTGTGGTGAAAGAGTACAGTGATCGCTGGGTCTGTTTGCAAGGGGAAGGACAAATTTATTTTCAGCAAAAGAAGGGAGGGGGGAGCTTAGGAAAGCTCTCTCCATAAAGAGAGGGAGGTGCTGGAACTGATGATGCAGAAAGGCTTTGGATCTCCATCCCTGGGTGTTTCTAAGAGTTTAAACTAATGTACCATGAGTGGCATAGGCACGGGCACAGAAAGGGGCAGGAGGGTCTCTCTGTGTCTACATGTGTTTGCTTAAATCCATTCTGTGGGGTTTATTGCTTTGGGAGCAGCAGAAGGCATGTGGACTCCAGTTTGATGGCTAAAATGAACAACACGCTGGTAGGTGGGTATGTTTGCACAGAAAATGTTGATAAGACAGGAGAAATTATATCACCAGAAACAACCACCGGAGGGTTTGGAAGTTCGGCTTCAAAAAAGGATATTTAGGAAAGCGGGTCCTTTGGCAAAACAGTCTTTCATTAAACAAAAGATTTAGGTGGAAAATTTTGCAATGAGCTGTGCAGATCTGCAGCCCAGCACAGTCCCAGGATATCTGAAGTGTGATTACTGATCCTGGAAAGGGTTCTTTTCGCCATGTGGGATTGAGCAGAGATAGCACACCACCTCTCTGTGCAATGGGAAGGTGAGTCAAGAGACTGTCAGAGAGGCCAGAGAGGAGCTTCACCTGCAGAAAAGGCTGGCAAGAATAAGGATCCAGAAAGACTGGGCAGTAACTTGCCAAATTCGGAGGGAAATGGTGTCTCAGAGTCGGAGAAGGACTGCGGCTCAGGGATGAGAGTCGGGAACTGCTGGTTCTCCCAAAACCTGCACTTATGTGTGTTTAGTCCAGGAAACTGGTTAGTGGGATATGAAACTGCCATATGTTTTTGCAGATGCTCCAAGTATGTGTGCTCCCCTTATGGATATCAGCTTTAGACCCAGTTTTGAAAACAGGTCAAAGTCTTCCAGAACTCCAGGAGGAAAACTCTTGAGAACTGACAGACCTGAGATGCTGTGATTAATGTTTCTGGACAGCAGTTTCACTTTCCCCTATTGAGGCTTGGAAAAACAGAGGAGATCCACACCAAAGATCAAGGCAGACAAATCTGCCTGGCTGTCAGATTCCACGCCAGCAAATTGGAAGCAAATTAAAAAATCCGGAGTCAGATCTGGTCCTTGCTCTGGGAACGCAAAGAGGTCTGAAAGGCTCCTACACAGATATTTATACCTGGCATTAAACCACCACAGAAACTGCTGTGTTTCTCTGGCTTTGCCATCCCTTTAATAGGAGTATGTAAAGGGGATATGAAGGAATGAGATCTTCTTGTTAAAATAGTCTTGAATTGCTGTCATTTCTCTTAAGAAGAGGGTGCAGTGTGCAACCTCTGCCCAGCACAGCTCAGCAGCTGCCCTGCCGAACACTTCGAGTTGCAAGCTTACATCTGAAATAGAGTCCTGCAAGTGTGGGAGACAGGGGACCAGAAATACTCAGAAGGGTGGATTTTTGCCTCCAGAGTTCCAGGCAGATTTGTACCCTGAGACACCATCCTTTTGCCAGGCATAGAGGATGATCAGCCTTCATCACTGAGTTGCTCTTAGCTTGAATTTCCAGCACAAGTAGCCCCAAACCCCTCTGGAGTGGGGCAATATGACGCTGCCAGGTGATTACACATTGCCTCTTAATACAAAGCCAATTGTGTTTCTACTCCATTTCTCAGTTCCAAATTACAAGCCTTATCTCCGAGGAAGCTTAGGATGGCTCTGTAGTTTCAGAAACCTCATGGTAAAAGGGTTACTTTGTAAATACAGTGTTTTCCAGAAAGACTGTCTTAAAAATACAGTGCTGCTCAAATCCTCTGCTTCCTTTAATGCTATTTTCAGGTTGTTTTTTTTTTTCAAATTAGGTTCAGCAACACGCAGGACATGTTAGATTAAAGGGACAAGGCTTGGGTTTTCCGTGTCCGTACTGAAATAGCTATTCCATGGGTGGGCCAGGTGAAGTGGAGCAAAGTTCTTGTTGCATGACTTCCCCCAGTTGTCTGGGTGGGGGAGACAGAGCTGTGACTGGCTGCTTGCAGGGAAGTCTGGCCAGAAGCGTTGGGCCACATCCTCCATGGAGGGAAATCAGCATCGTCTGAGCGGCGTTCCTGCAACCATGACTGTTTCCATCAGGATCAGGCCTTTTCCATATGGTGAGGAAGTGGTAAAGATCACAAAGGGAGGGAAAGCTATCCATGCATGGCACTAATTGCAAAAATCTATGGGGTTTTCCTATGTAGGGGGTGTAATTTTCTCTAAAGAACTAAAGCGTGGCTTTCCCAGCGCTCTTCCCACTTCAGGAGACACCCAGAGCAGCCATAAGACAACAAGCCCAGATGTCCAGAGAAAGAGCAGCGTTGTTGTGAAGACACGGCCCCAAAAGGCAAAATGTCTGGATGTGATTTGCAGCTCTGCCACAAACTTCCTGGATGACTGTGGCCAAGTGAAGCAGGTCCGTTTCTCCAGCAGCATCTGTGCCCTCTCTGCGAGCAGCAATTGGGATCCAGAAACAGGAGCTGTGCTGCCCCGGGTCAAAGCCCACCTTGCCCATTGGAAGGAGGCACCGGGGAGGAAAGCAAAATCAGGGTGAGCAGAGCTGGGAGTGGTTCATGTGAACTTAGCAACCCTCAAAGGATTTCCAAACCTGGGAGCGTGAGTAGTCCAGGATGAGGTCTCGGGGCACCTTGGGGTTTTTAGCTTCCTTGGAGCAGGACTCATTTCTTAGCTCTGTGTCAGACTTGCTGGGTCACACAGGGCTTTCGTAGGTGCTACAAAGAAGGACCTTCCCATCGCTGTGTCAGCTCTCCCAAGGAAGTGGTGCTGCCTGCCAGGGAATTGGGGCTGAATGCACTGGTGTTTCCTCATGCCTTGCAAGGGACGTCTGGAGAGAATCACTGTTGTGACGTAGAGGAGCTTTGCCAGCACAGTGCCCTGTAATAACAGCTAGTCTGCCTTCAGGTCATTAACTTACCCATTTTTAAGTAGTTTTGCTCATGACAAATAGATCTTGAGTTTAGAGATGCCCTCCTTCTTCTCTTTCCTTTTTTTTTTTTACTAAATGTGTTTTAGATTTTTTTTGTATGGTGGTGTATCCAAATATCCCTGTTTAAGTGTCATCTTCCAAATCTCTCCTCCAAGGAGCCATCAGGCTGCAAGCAGATAACCAGCACATTTGCACTCTGTCTGCCTGGCTCAGTGAGAACTAAAGCACAAGGAAATTCTCTGAAGGGCACTACAGATGACACTGCATTTAGAACAGAAAAGGTGTCTCTGCTCTCAGAGACAGTCTCACGCCTGCTTTGTCCATGCCTCGTGACCAAGCTGCACCCTGGGAGCCACCGAGGTGAGCTGGAGTGGCGGCCGTTTGAGCTTTCCCCCAGCTTGTGGAGGGGTTCCCACCCTGTGACTGTGGCTGCACAGCCTCCCATCTGCAGGTGGCTTTGGTCCAGTTGGCTGGGAAGGGGGCTGGAGTGACAGCAGCTGTTTGCATCGGCCAGCAGAGACATGCCCAAATTCTCCTGATGCGCTTCTGGAGGGTACTCAGATGTTACAGTGATGAGGGCAGTCTGAGAACCTGTTTAGACCAGAGCATGGGTTTCAGTGGCAGTTTGCTGGCTGATTAATTGGGTGACTTTGCACAAGTCTCAACTTGCCGTGGCCCTATCCAGTAAATGGGAATAGCAGCATTTGTCTCCCTTTGTAAAACACTTTGAGGTCTATGGATAATCCTCCTCCTTTTTCCCACCCATCATTATGGGACCAAGTGGAATCTTACGACACATTGAGTTTCTGTGGTCTGGTGTTTGCCAAGCATTTGAGAATGACTCTTTGGCTTGAGTTTGCAGTGTCTGTGACTGCCACGTGATTTGTCGTGGCAGCTCCTCCTTGAAATCAGGTCACCATTCCACTGGGATTGCAGGACATGAGGAGAGAAACTGCAGTGAGGGGTGTACAGACCCTGGGGCACATCAGTGATTCATCAATAACCTACCACGTCTTGCGGTTCAAAGGTCTGCAAATATTTAAGAGTGGAAAGCTCTGAACAAGAGAAGATTCCTCTGGACCACCATGCTCTTTCTGGTACCCTGGTAAGCTGTAGGCAGAGCTAGGGAAAGACATCTTCTTTGGGCATTTGGAGACATTCTCACAGTATAATGTTCAACAGTTTGAATTCAAGGACCTCGTCTTGCTGCCGACAACTGATAGTTTAGGACTCAGCTGCTTCTTTCCCTGAATTGTCCTTGGAATTATAGAATCATGGAATCGTTTGGGTTGGAAGGGACATTAAAGATCATGTGGTTCCAACCCCCTGCCATGGGCAGGGATGCCACCCACTAGGCGAGGTTACTCAGGGCCCCATCCAACCTGGTGTTGGCCAGAGATGTTTTCTCCTAGGCTGGGATATAAGTCTGTTCTGAGATCTTATCCCTAGCAGGTACTAAAGGGATGAGTTACTGAAGTCATGCTCTTCCCTACCATGACCTGGAAGAAAACCTAACTCACTGCAAGTAAACCTTAGAAGTGATTTGGGAACTGAAGAAGGGAGCAAGTAGTTAAGAAATCAGGTCACTGATGCACAGAGATCTTCCCAAAGAACATTGTAAGGCTGCAGGAGCCTTGCAGAGCCAGGAAATCAGCAGAGATTGGTATCAGGCAGAGGCTTGAGGAGAGGCCTGATCACAATCTGCAAGCGCTCACAAGAGGAAGAGCAATGTGGAAATGAGGCAGATGTGTCCAGCAGTCTTATGGCTGAAACTGCTGACTGCAAAGTAATGCCCCACGACTCCTCTAATGGCTCCTGCAGTCCTGGGTGGCTGGGGGCAGGTGTTGAACCAAAGCAGCTGTGGCTCTGAGGGGAGTGAGCTGGAGGGTGTCCCCTCTGCCATGTGCAGGGGCAGGCCAGGTGACCCTCCTGAGCCCTGCAGATCAGGAACCTGCATTCTGGATTTCTTTAGCCACAGTCACATAAAACCTCCACCTTTGCTTCTTGGCAAGCACTGAACAGCTTGAGGGTAAAGCATCTGAGAGGGAATAAAACACTATTTAAGACTCAACTCCAGACAGCTGAGCTACCTCTTTTCTTGTCCTTCACCTCCACTGTATCATTCCAGAATGACAACATCAGAATTACCTGCTAGCATTTCTCCCTTTAAACAGGGGGAAAAAAGAACCACCCAACCAGTATACAAAGGGAGTGCAAATGAAGGGCTGCAGTTCCCCAGGGCAGCACTCGGGGTCTGCTCCTGTGACCAGGGGCTGAGGGAGCGAGCCCCTCGATGGGCTGGACCCCAGGGACTGGCTGTGTGTTCCATGAGCCCCGGCAGGTGTCAGCTCTCCATACACAAGCCATGTTTTACTTATAAAGTAAATTGCATTACATGGGCTATAATGTACATTTTCAAAGGGGACCCACCTTAAAAACATTTTGTTTAATAAAATAACTTAATTAGAAGAGAGCTTCTGGCTGATGTGGTTGAGGCTGTGATAATTTTTCCTTCTCAAATCATTTTCTCTGTTTATTATACTTAATTATAGTGTAATTATGTATTCATCCTCTAGGCAAATTATGCAATCAGAAAATGTGAGTGGTTCATTTGCCACTGCTGCTGGGACCAGTGTTTACATCCCTGGTATAAAATACGAGCATAATTTCTATTATTTATAGTATTACATATATGCATCTATATAAAAGATGTTTCACACAGAATGAAGAGTTGGTGTAAATATTTTATTGGCACTCATTTTTGCCTCATCCATTCAATTCATTTGTGGCCTACTAATAATGAAACCATCCGAAGCTCAGATAGGTAACATCCTTACACCCTGCCATGAAGTTTCTCAAACACAAAACATACATGGCTGAGGAATGTAGGAGTTCTACAGATGAGCTTTAATTTTGGAAGGACAATTATTATTAATTTTAAGAGCTTTTTTCTTTTGTTTTGCATTTCACTTCCTGATATTCCACCCAAAATTTCCTAGCACAACAGGAGAGAAAGGAACCCCACAATGTGGGGTGTGGATTTGTATCCATGTCATGGGTTCAGACTAAGCTGTTTTTAGCTTCATGTACTTTTTAACCATGGCAGCCTTGACTTTTAAAGACTGGGCTGGTTTTTCTTCCTCTTGTTTTTCTTGATGGGAGTAGGCAGGTTGTGTTTGAACATACCGAAACATGAACATCCAGATCTTGAAAACCCTTCTGAGATGGATGTTTTCTCCTTCTTTGGCCAGCTCTGAATTCCCACTTGGCAGTTTCACACTCTGTGTGTGCTTATTTTGCAGAGATGAAGCCACTTCCCCAGCAGAGCAGACGGGGAAGACGACACATCTACGGGTGGAGCTCGGCCACTGTGTTTGTTAGAGCTGGTGAAGAGGTGAGCTGTCCATGCAAAGTGACAGCCCTACCTCCCTGTGCCCTTGGCATCCCCACAGCTGGTGGAAATCTGGAGAACTGTTTGATCTGACCCACTTCCCTGAATTTTGCCACACCACAGCTGACGGGGCAGGACCTGCCTGGGCTGTGGTGGGGAGGTTGGTGGAGAACAGGGGTGGCACAGCTGCGTGGGGAGAGCCAGGAATGTGGGACCTGGGGAGGGAGGCAGTGCAAGAGCCAGCAGTGCTGCTCCCCCAGATGGACTTAGCCACCCAGGGAAGGAGAAAGAAGGTGATTTCTGATCATCTTCACCAGCCCTGCAGCTGCCCCACGCAAAGAGTGGCCTCAAACAGCCTTTCCCTCTCCCCACCCTCAAAACACAACCACTGCCCCATTCCTCCCTCTCCCTGAGAGGAGAGCTGTCAGTTGTGGTCTCTGAGGGAAAGGCACTGCCCCAGCCCGCCTGGGATAAAGCTACAGAGTGGAGAATCAAAGCCCAGATCCAGGCAGATACTTTGTGGTAACCTAAGATCCAGGGAAAATCTGGGCAGATTTTTCAAAGGAGCCAGCAAATACTCCCAGGTGGGTGCTGTTGCTCCATTCTGACCTGCTGACCCACTGGGGAGGCTGCTGGTGCGTTCACACAGACAGGTGGGCCAAACCAGCCAAAACGGGGTGGAAATAGCCAAGCCACTGTTCCCAGTGCTGGCTGGAAAGTCCTCACATGCAGCAGATAGGACAGGATGTGCCGAGAGCCCGAGCCTGCGAGCACGGAGCAGCTCCACGGGGTGCTGGAGGACCACAAGCCCAGGAGCTGAGTCAGTGCCCGGCAAGGAGGCATCTCCCCAGAGCGGCATGAGATGGGAGCAGGAGCTATGTCAGATGTTTTTGTTTTTTCCTGATGTTATCCCCATTTTCCCAGGTCCCAGCTTCAGACAGCCGTCTGCCACCCTCTTTGGCCAGACACTGCGACGCTGGAAGTTGGCTGGCACTGCTGTCATGAGCAAAGGTAGAGTGCCATGGATGGCTGGGCCATGCCAGCCTGTTCCCACCGTGATTTTGCATGGTGGGAAATAGGTTGGGACTGGGCAAAGAGTGCTCTGGCTCTGGCCTGCTGCCAGAGGAGGATTTGTCCATCACAGTCTCACTTGGTTTTGGGGTGTGACCTGAAAGGGAGAGTTGGAGCCAATATTTGTTGGGTTTATTCCACACTTCGTTATGAAACCCTTGGTTTTTCCATGCCTTGAGTTTGGGAGTAGATACCTTAGTAAACAGTTACTACAAGTGCCTGGCTCCAAGGTGATGCTTCTCACCTGTAGGTCTGAAAATGCTGTAGAAAGAGTGGTGTATTTAACTGTATTTGAGCAATGTGCAGCTTACCTGAGGTCAGGCAGTAGTCTGAAGGAAGAGCTTGGAGCAGGAGTCAGGCTGCCAAGTCCCCGAGCAGTGTGCCAGGCTGGGGCAGGGCTCCTCCATCCCTCCTGTCCTTTCCTGGTTTTGTCCCCCCTTGCATTCCTAGGGAAAAATGAGAGAGGAAAATTAAATACAAATTATAAGCTCCAGCATCTTTGCTAGGAGAATCTGCAACCAAGTGCAAGGAGATGAATTTGATTCAGTAGTGGCCACTTAATCGTAAAGAACCTCTTCTCCCCGAGTGAACTGGCTCAGAAACCAGCCCAAGAGCTGATAGCCCACAGTTCTGAGTGAGAACAACGGCCGCCCTTCCTCATCTGAGACTCAGTCAGTTGAACTGCAGTTATCAAGAAGCCTGGCCTATTTTTATACCCTGGAGCCCCCTGGAAGCCTCAGCCGCAGGGACGTGGCCCAGCACTCGCTGAGCCTCGCACAGAGCGCGGGGAGTGTCGCACCCGTATCAGAACTGTCGCCAGTCAAAGCCAGCAGAAGGAGCTTTCCTTTCACACCTCCAGTTTCCATGTCGACATGCCATAATGACATGAGGCAGCAGAGGGATGCAGACCAGGAACAACAGCTGGACATATTAGGCAATGGGGATTGGGTCCATTTAACTCACACATCTCCAGCTGAGAGATCACGAGGCAGCAGCTGCAAAGGACCAAAGCAAAAGCTTCTCACAAGTGAGAAGTAAAATGGGCTTGCCCAGGTTTATGGAACATTTTATTTAAACCCCCACCTCCTGTTCCAGTCTGCAAAACCTAAACCCTGTCCTTATAAATTGCTAACAGAGTTACCTAATTCTGATGGGGTTCACAGCCTTTCAGGCCAACAGGCATTCAGATGAAATCCCATGTCATCAGCTAGAAGGAAAATACACTTTTTAGTCAGCTGTGTTTCCCAAATGCTCTGGTATCCCTGGTCCCCTCTACTTTGTCTGTGAACCTATTACTTTGCATAATAGAAGGGATCAACAGCTTGGACCATCTGGAAGCAAAGCCTTGAATAGTTTAGGTCACTTCACTTGCTCTCCCACCAGCAGCAGGAACCTAGCTTCCTTCATTTTACCCTTGATCTCACTAGAAAGGCCAGGTCGGAAGCAGCCATGGGGGAGTGGACTGTATCCTGAATGGATTTCAGTTTTGAGGGATGTGTCTGCTTGTAAGTGAGATTCCTTCACAACCAAGTCATTTCCCCAGTCTGTGTGAGCAAAGGGATTAACTCAGTAAATCCCAGCTGGGAAAGGACAGTGGGTATCATCAATGCCCCTCCCACCTCCCAGGGACACCTGGCTCCCTTCCAGCAAAGCCTGGGGCCACATCACTTGTGCTCTGGGGAATCACCACCAAGGTCAATGGCACTGCCGCCAGCTCAGCAGCTCCCTGCATGATCCAATGGGATGATTGTGAGGGAGGTGGCTGAGCCCACTCACATCCAGCATGGAGAGAGCTCCTGGGGGGACACAGCAGCTCCATCGTTCCCGAGGGACTCCTCACCTTGGGGACCAAGCCACCTTCCCACCCCCATTGCTGGTTCTCTTGGAAACCTGCACCAGAGAAACCACCATTTGCTCCTATTCCTTTATGTCAAGAGGAATGTGTTGTGTCTATCCAGACCTGTACTCCTGTTTATCTCCTCTTGGTGAGCATAGGCAGATGGTTAAGGCCATGATGCTGAAGTTTATTACTTAAATCAGTGGGATTATTCATGAGTTGAGAGATAACCATGTGCTTTTATGCTTGGCTGGAGTGGCGTCTCAAGCTCCCAGCTGGGAATCAAAAGCTCTGAGTCACCAGGTCCCTCCTCTCCTTCCTGTGTGACCAGTCTCCCTGTGTCTGCTGCCTTGCCTGCCGCATAAGGAGGATGACAACTGCTTTTATCTGATGGTTCCTTTCAAATGGCCCTAAAGGCCTCTTCTGGTCTGATGAGAATTCAGTAGAAGCTGGACTGGCATGGAAAGATGGGAGGACATTTAACTAATGAAAGCGCTGGAACTCGGGAAGGCAATTAGATCCTTTCTTCCTCCCCACATTCCCACACAGGCTCCTTGGCAGTGGCTGCAGAATCCTCTACGGGCACAGAGGAGTGGGAGGCCCTGAAAAGGCTGAAACAAGGCCCACTGAGCTTGTGGAAGGCTTTGTGGGGTGCTGGTTGGAGTGGCCAGCACAGCAGGTTCCCAGCAGTAGTTACACCTTTAAAAAGGCCTCTTTCAGTTCAAAGCTGTGACATTCATTCTGCAAGCTCCTGCTTCACACAGGTATTTTGTAAAACAAAAACTGGAGAGAAAGAAAGGTACACATACATTTTATGCCCCAATATGCGCTAAGTCCCCGGAGAAGGGACTGGGAGGGCTTTACATATTTGGCACGTCCCCCTCTGAATAAAAGATGGTCTTACATACAGACCCCACCAATTCTTCCGCTGATGACCGGTGCCTGTGCTCAGTCCAGTTGTCCCTTGGCCCCCACTGCTGGGAGGGGAGGAGAAGTTCTCTTGCAGCCCTGCTCCATGTGTTCGGGGGAAGCTGGCCTTGGCAGGCCTGTGGGATGGGCTGCTCTGCACCTCCCTGGTGGTTAGCAAGTCAGATGGGATAGTGTGAGAAACGGTGTGCAGCCAGAGCTGCTGTGCCCCGGAGAAGGGGCAGGCTGAAGCCCTGCAGAGGAGCTGTGGGTGTCCCCCCAGCTGCCCCGTGCTTCTGCAGGCACTTGGGAATACAACTGCTCTCACTTTCCAGTGATAGACATCAAAAAGCAATTAAGAATCAAGCTCTTCAAATTGATAGGGCTCTTGCATTTGAAACATTTTTCATTCTTTGGCTGGTATCACTGCCTAGATTAGATTATTTTTTTAAAGGGAAGATTAAAATAAACAGTATTTATGGTTTAATTATTTGAATGACTAAGAAGCTCCAGCTTTATTTTAACTTCACAGAGGACCGGGAGATGTTTTTAATGATATGTTTTACTCACAGAGAATCTTTCATCCAAGGATCTCAAACTGCTTTTCAAATAATTAATTAATCCTTGTACCTCTCCATGAGACAGTTATTATCTCTGATATTCCTGATGGGTAAACAAAGGCACAAAGACGTCAAGGCACAAAGTGCTTTCCAAATATTAATTAACTAATTCTCGCAGCACTCGGTGAGACTGTTACTATCTCTGCCCTTACCAAGGGTAAACTGAGGCTCCAATATGCAAGTAGCTCCCCCGAGGCCATGCAGGTGAGTCAGTGGCAGAGCTGAGAATAGTGTAGGACCAGTGCCTTGGCTAATTGTTTCCAGCAAGTCCTGTGCCGTATTCCTGACAATGGGCAGGCATTCCCCAGTGTGAAGCTCAGCTGAAACCAACTGGTTTACACAAATGTTTCCTGCTGTCTGTCGTCATCCACTGGAGATCATGTTTGCCCACATCAGTCTGCACCTTCTTTTGAACTTGTCATGACTGGAGGAAGCCAATGTAACTGTGATGAGAAAGGGTTGGTTTAAAGGATCTGGGGACCTTTGAGATACTCTGGTGCTGGGGGCTGTCCAGCAGCACAGCAGTGTTTAGAGTTCATCCCTGTACCCATCCCGTGGAGCATTCTCAGCCCCAGACTCAGCCCAAACCAGGGTGCCACATGCAGAGAGTGATGCTGGTGCTCCTCTCCTCTGTCCAAGCCCTCAGCCCTGAGCAAGCACATGGAGGGCCCCAGGGGTAATAATAGAAGCTGCTGCCCATGTGGGTGTACTCTTCTCATTTATCCACCCCTCTCCTTTGGGACATGACAGGGTGTTGTTTTTAATGTAGGGAAAGATGGGGACCCTGCAGGCCAGGGCCCCTTGGCAGCCAAACCCCCCTTGCTCCTTCCAGAGGCAGCTCAGACTCCGTGTGGATTTATCTCCTGGAGCAAGGGCTGTGTGTCCTCCCCAGGAGGAGGAGGGCAAGGCAGACAGCTGAAGGCTCCCTCTGCCCTCAGGAAGGGTCCAGCTGCAGCCATTCTCTGCACAGGCACCTGAACCCTCACCATGAGCACATCCCAGCTGAGCTATTCCAAACGTGGGCTTGGCCTCATCAAATGCAGTCTCATTTCCACATGAAAGGGCTGGAGCAATATGAAGCCAGCGCATCTGTATTGATAAGAATTTGGCATTGCTTTCCCCCAGTTATCTCAGCTTTCTGTGTACATTAATCACAATATGAAAAACAGGAGCGGGAGGGGGGGATGCATCTTCTCAGCTGTCTTTCTGTGGGAGTGGGTTTTTTCTGAGGCTGGGGTTTTTTACTAAACTTCCTTTTTGCAGTTCCACTCTGCTGGAGTCTGATTGCCGCCTCCCCTGTGCAGTTTGGGTGCCTCACTGCTCTTGCTGCAGCTCTGATGCAAGCGCTGCTCTGCCGGGCTTGCCAAACCTGGCATGGGCAGCCCCTGCTCGTCTAGACACAGTCTAACTGTAGCACTAATGTTAGGGTTCAACAGGCTGATCTCAGCTTTGTCAGAGCTCTGCCCACGGTCAGCACTTTGATCTTTATCCTTGAAAACCACAGCCATTGACAAAGGTAAAATGAATTTCTGACTTTGAAAGACTTTGATGGCATTCCCTTGGTTTGGTTTGTGTTTTGTTTTTTTCTCCTCTCCTTTGCTCTTCCAGCTGAACTTCCTCATAAAGCTTCTGAGTACAGCTGCAGCTCCAGGACCAGAGAGAGGTCATGCTGTCCTGCTTTCTGCTGTTCTGAAATCCAGAGGGGAAACCCTGGGACACTTGAGACAGACTGTGAGTGGAGAGTAAACTGTCATGGGAACGGGAGGTAGAGGGCCCTCGGGACTTGGTCTTGTACCTTCTTCAGAAAAAAAGCCCAAACCAAACCAAAATCATCCTGAATAGGGCCAAGTGCCAGTAGCAGGAGAGAATGAGAACTATGTGGTGTTAGATTTCTAGCTGGAAATCTGCAGCCTGCCAAGTTCCTACTCTGTGCCTTCTTGTAGTACCTGGAGGTTGAGGCGAGCCAAGGGCCTTCCAGCAGGCCTTGTACAGGCACGTCGTGAGGGATTGCCCTGCCTCGAGGGGTTCAGCATGTGAATAAACATGAGGAGCACATCCACTGTTACTGCTCCATGGTCCAGAGAGGAAGGGAAGGCAAGGAGCACCTTGTCCAGGGTCACACAGGGCACCTGAAGGGCTCCAGCTTGCCTTCATCTGTAAAAATCCTCCAAGGAGTGGGAATGAAATCCAGGTTCGCTGCAGTCACAGATGGCCGTGGGGGACAACCTCTCTCCCTAAGCCTCTGCATGGAGATGTGCAGAGGCCTCTAGTGATGGCCAGTCCCAAAGGCAGAGCGTCCCAGAGGGGCTTTTGGGATGTCCATCTTCTGGCTAGGAGAGGCCATGTGTTAACCAAACCAAAGCCAAACCTGCTGTCAAAGTGGCTCAAAGCTGGAGCTGGCTGGGAATTTTCCTGCTGTTGTATATAAATATCACATATGCACAAGTGCATAGTTGGCAAGGAAAGCTTTATGTATAGGTAGTATATCTATTTGAGATAGAAAGATGGATCCATTTTGTATGTGTTAACTCACATAGTTATATATTCCTACTATCCAAAACGTTGTCTTTTCCTGGTTTTTCCAAACACTTAACCAGCTGATTCACAGATGCCAAATGTTGACAGTTTCCCATGGAGAGTTTTCTGCAGTCCTGGAGAAGCTCTACTCAACCCTTCTTCTGAGATTTGAAGGAATTTGATTAACATTTTGCTGTTGCCCATTCCTGACTACTCTGAGCTGAGCTGGGACCGGAGGAGCACTTGGTGAGTAAGGCTCTGCTGTTATTTACAGCCTCATTGAAACAATGAAGTAGCAGGAATCTCCTTGGGGAGAAATGGATCACAGGACTTGTCAAGATGATTTCCAAATCAAAGATGAATTCCAAGGAGCAGCAAGGGTATAATTTTAGAGCCAGTCAAGCCAATGGCGAAAATCCCGATTTCTGCACAATATTGTTATTGGAGTCTCTGCAATTTTGGAGCTTCATATATTATATACTGTATTATATATTATATTGTGGTTAAGAGGTCCTGTCCAAATTCAGCATCTGTGTGCCTTACGGAGGAATGACCCTGAAGAGAAGTGATGAAAAAGGTCAGTCTAGTTTAAAAACAAATACTGTGTTTATAATGAGACCAAAGGGAGAATGAAGAATTCAGTACTTAATACTGACACCTGCCACTTGCAAAATATCTCCACCACTAGAAACAAATATTTTGTGAGAGTTTGGAAAATGTTGGTCACTCATTTCTCCCCCTTTGTTTCCATTTCAGTCACTGGTACATCTGTCCAACAGCAGCACTGACATTGCTAAATGTCACGAAACGAAGCTGATGAAGTGACTTCATGTGCTACTTCCAGGTGAGATGGCAACAGGAACTATAATTCTTACCAAAACAAGATAAGACAAAAGAAGTATTTGCTAATGGTTTTGGATATAGTTGTTAGGTCCCAGGCACAGAGATTAGTCAATCTCTACTTTAATCAATTTAATCAATTACTTTCATCTACTTTAATCAATTTAGTCAATTACCCACTGCAATAAATCCATTACTGAGTCTTACCAGAACAAACTGATATTCCCATGTGACCAGTTTCAAGCTGGAAAGGTTTGGGTTGGGTTTTGCTATTAATATTCTTTTGTAATGGAGAAGGCATTTTTCAATTGAATGAAAAAATTTGCCTCCAAAAATGTCCACTTCCCTTGGAAGATTTAGAGGTTTCAATAAGAAAAAACTGAGACCAGTAATTTGGTGATTGCCTGAGTGAGAGATTTCTTCTCCCCATCACTTCAAAAAAAGCAAAAAGTAAAATATCAACTGAAAGAACCAAATCCACCCATGTCATCAGTGTTTTCCATGGGGAAGAGTTGTAGTCCCTGGCTACTTCCATCCTTTCTTTTGCAGTAATGATACATTTAGAACCAACCTATTTAACCCTCCAAATGAGCTTGGCCAAGCTGGGAATGCCGACAGCAATTCTGTTTGAGACAGATGTGTAGCTGCAGAGCAGGGCTGGCTGCAGCCAGACAGGCTGGGCCAGCCCAGGAGAAAGTGCAGGGGCTTTGCAGAGGCAAACAGAGCCCAGCATTTTGGGGTGGACAAAACCCTGGCTGAATGGCCCCACTGAAGCCTCAAAGGAGAGCCCGAGTGCCAGCCAGCACAAGGAGATAAGGAGCCCCCCCAGAAGGGTACAAAGGTAGCACTGATGAGCAGGGCCTGGCTTGGCTCCCGCAGAGGTCACAGCTGGGTCCTCTATTACATTTTTCTCAACACAGCAGTGTTGAGAATTATACCAAGCTACTCCCTCGTAATGCCTCCCTCCCACAGACCTTTCATAAGAAAATAGAAGTATTTGACAGGGCTGGCACAAGCAAAGACAGTCAAAGGCTCTGTTATCGTATAAAGTGGAGAATTTGCCTGTGAGGGGACAAAGGTCCCTGTCCAGGAAAGCATGTGGGGAGTATCATAAGTGTGAGTGAAGTGGTACCTTTGCCTAAGCAGACCTCTGAAGGTGCCTCCTGGGCTGAGGTACAGGAGCCTCCATCTGGCAATACAAGTGATCAGTAAAAATGTGCCTATGCTGAATTCTTTACGAGTTACCTGCTGCACCACAGGAGTAAACTCTTTGTGTCATTGCCAGTGTCCCTTTGGAGCTGAAGTCCCTGTGTGCACAGGCACCATCCAGGTTCATCAGACAACCAAATCTGCAGGGTGGCAAAGTTGTTCCCAGTCGTTTCTCTGTTTATTTTCCATTTCCCATCCTATCAGCTCAAATGAAGGTGGGAAGAGGCAAAGCAACTGGAATGGGCAGTTTTTAAGGCTGCTGAGTAGAAGGTAAGAAAATATAATAAATTTTATTTCATGCCTTCTTGCCAGTTGTTAGAAATGTGCAGTCCATATGAATTCATATAACAAGGAGGGAATGTTGGGAAACCCAATAAAGATTTTGTGGTCTTAACTATAATGAATGTAGTTTGATATAGAGTCTGTTTTTCACTGCATGGCAAAATGAATCATAAAATACTGGACCTTGAAACTCCTGCATTTTTTAACAATAGCCTGGGGACAGTTTACAGTGTAATGAATTGTAATTAACCCACCTTCAAAATCTTTTATGAGTATTTTGCCAATTAGCTTCGCATGCTTGCTAATGACTCATGGCCAGCGCATGTCCTCGCAGAGCCGGGTTTCACAGCGCTCCCCAGCCTGTGCAGCCAGCACAGGACACAGCACGGGCAGGGAGATGCAGGTAGGACCCAGCCAGTCCCAGCAACCTCCAGATTTCACCCTCCAAAGGCCTTTGCTGCTCCCTCAGCCTCAAAATAACTGCTGTAATGTATAGCGACGTCAAAGGGCTTTGGTTTCCGAAGGATTGCGAGGAATGCAAAGGGCTCAAGTCCTGACATCTGTTGTTACTTAGTACTAACATATATAATGCTGCTAATTGCTGAGCCATCTTTGTTTTCCTTACTTAGCACTAGGGTTAGAATTATTTTATTTTTGTGGTTCATGGCTTCCTGCCACTTGCAACACAAAGTCCACTCTAAAGAAAATAAAACAACTACCAGGCTGCCTTCTTACAATGTGTGGAGGGCTGGGGTGGTTCCTTCCCCCTCTCCTGTTTTAGGGTGTATTTTTGTTGGGTTTCCTTTTTAATTAAGGGTAGAGGAGGCAGCAGAGCTGGGACCAGTGTCCCCCCAGAAGGCCACACGGGCCAGTATCCCCTGCCCCAGTCTCCCGTGCCCCAGCAGAGCCAGGAGGCGATGCGGGAGGAGGAGACTCACGGAGGGGGCTCAGCAATCCCTCCCCTGCCGTCCCCTCCCCGCTCCAGGCAATCCGCGGTTTATGGACTTCCCAAAGCACAGGCTGCCTCCAGACCAGCGTGTGTTAACAGCCACCCATGGATCTGTCCTCCTCAAATGGTTTTCATCCCTTTCTCAAGCCATTTATAACTTTTGGCCTCCGCAACATCCTGTGGCAATGAGTTCCACAATTTAATTATGCTTTGTATGAAAAAGGACTTCCTTCTGCTGGTTTAAACCTTCTTGTGTGACAGCACCACCAGGTCCCCTCTAATTCTTAGGAGAAGCAGTGAACAGCCAGTTCCTATTTGCTTTTTTCTGTGTCAGTCATGACCTACCAGACCTCTACTGAGCCTCCTGCTTGTGTCACCCTTCTCCACCCTGAGGGCTCCTCACCTGCTTATTTTTCCATCTTTGTGGAAGCTGTTGCCCATCTCTCCTCATCCTGAATGCTTTCCTTCCTGTGCTTTCCAGTTCAGCTCAGCTTTTCTGGAGTTTGATGGCCTGCAAACACACTACCATGGGGCTGCATTTTCGCTGAGCAGTGCTGTAATGATGTTTTCTGATTTGTTCCTGCCTCTTTGCCAGCTCATTCCTGGTGTGATAGTTGCCTCTTCTGATGGACTCTAGATGACATTTGCAGAGGCCTCCCAGCTCCCTTTGCTCAGTGTTCTTTGTGGGGCTGGTCCATGTTGAGGTGCAGCGAGGGTGAGTTTTGTGCACGTGCTCTGTCTCTGTTGACCCTGCACTGCCTCAGCCATTTCACTGCTCAGCCACTGGGGATTTTCAGCAGTGCTCTGTGGCCAGATTTGCATCATCTGCAAAATGTCTCATCTCGCTATTCATCCTTCTTACTGGAATATTTATTAATATGAACACTATCAAGTGAGTATTTCAACAACTCAGTTCTAAGTGATGCACAAAACCTTCTCTCTCACACAGAGATGTGTGGCAGAGCCCAAGCCTTGAGGGGATCCACCAGTAACATCTTGTGAACATTCAGAGCTTTATACCCATCTTCCAGAAAGACAGCTTCAAACCCCTTAAAAGTTCAGGAAAGAACTTTCTTCCCTCGTCTCTTATCAGGAAGCCTTGCTGCAGACAGTTTTTAGGCATTTGTGTTTATTGGCACGACGCTGCAAACTCCTCTGAGCATGTTATCAATACTGAGTGGGGAAGCTGGAGAAATCAGGGATAAGAAGGCCCATCTGCTGAGTCAAGTATTTCATTCCACAGCCAGGGATATGTCATTGGTCGGCTTATTATTTTTAATAACTCTCAGTCTGTCCCCGTTGGTCGTGGTTTCTCTGGAATCCATGCAGACCATGAAGCACAGGGACCTCAGGCAGGTAAAAGAGACTCAGCTCCAGCAGCGCCTTGTGCTGTCAGACACAGAATCACTCCTGTTTACAGGTGAGCTGCACACCTTTTGTACCATTTCCTGTAGTTCATCAGAGAAAACCCACAGGATCTGTCCTTAGTGCCCCATTGCAAGAGACCTCAGTTCCTGAATTGGCTCTCAGCTGCCCTCCTTTTGGGGAATTCCCAGCTACACCAAGATCTGAGTTCATCTGCAATGGCCCTGCTTGTGCTTGCCAGCAAAACCAAGAGCCTTTTCTCTTTGCCAGGGCGTGGGACAGATCCAGCCCTCCTGGAGGATTAGCCCTCAGGGCAGCGGGACACCCCAGGGGCAGTTAGCATTGACAAGCCATTTGCTTGGTTCCCAAGGTGCCAGCACTTCTGTGCTGCCCCGATGGGATCATTCTCACTGCCCTGTCAGTCAGCTGTCCCAGTGGGGCAGCAGGAGGGGCCGAACCCGGGGTAAACTTCAGCTGGGACTCAACCTGTGCCTCCTCCTAGAAAGCCGAGTGTTGGGAAGCGTCCCTGGGGACTGTGACTCAGGGCTCCCCGGGCTCTGTTGTGGTGCAGGACCTGCCACATGGAGTTATCATGAGTTTCTGAGCGTTACCCCTCTGGCTGTTGTTCCGTGCACTTGGAAAACCTGTTTGCTGGACATGCAAACGCACTGAGGAAAATGGTATCACAAGCCTGCGAGCCTGGTGCTTGTAGAGATCCTGACTGGAAGGGGAGCCAAGATTTGCTGCAGGAGTTACAGAATGCTTGATGTGACTCTCCAGAGTTGAGCAGCATGTTTGGACCACAACTTCTTCCAAAGAAAAAGCGCAACATCTACAGATTTCCCAACCACGCTGATCCTGCTGTACCGACCTCAATTGCAATTGCAAATCTTCACCCTGGTTTTTTCTCTTCTTAATTCCCTGGGAGCTTTGCCTCTACTGTGGCAGGACTGGACCATCTGTCTGTGTCCAGGTCATGGAAAAATATTACTTCTGTATCAGAAGAGATCAGTGTGTCCCCGGTGCAGAGGGACTGCATTTACAGTCCTACACTTCTACACATCGTGGGGGCTTCTCCTCACTGGGGCTTAGGCCGGAATCATTCAGGCAGTGGGAATAGCAGCATTACGTTCAGTCAGAGCAGGATTACATGTGTTATTTTAGCCAACCTAATGTGTCACAAAAATGTGTTGAAATTTATTTTTTTTAAGAGGGAAATAAAACATATGGTGAGATAATCAGTAGGAATCATTAGACACCTACACAGGAGAGTTGCAAGCATGGAAACACTCGTATACGTATTTGAAGTTACACCACAGGTTTCTTGGGTGTGTTTTTGGGGGGTTTTGTGGACAAATAATTTGGATGTTGATCCGTGAGGCAGTATAATCTGAAATCATGTCATCCCTGCTGCACACAGAAGTGAAGGAGAGAACATTTCCTTCCAGTCCCACAGGGAGCAGAGCGCACAGCTGGGGTGTTTCACTGCAGGCAACACCATTGCCTGGAACCCAGCAGAGCATGTGTGGGGGCTGTGCATTGAAATTATTGCTCTTCTGCCAAAGAGCTAAGGCAGGACTAGTTCTTTTGTCACTTTTTTTTCTGTCTCGTTGCCTCCAAAGCATAAAAGCCAGCAGTGTTCCTGCACTGCAGTCAAAACTGCACGTGTGACACCAGCACACTGCCATGCTTGGAGCCGTTGTGTTTGTGCCCAGAAAGGGAGGGCTAACGTGTCTGGATGGAAGTGCAAAGGAATTCCAGACTGGCCAGCTCTACCTCACCAGCAGCTCCGTTCTGCTGCTCTCCTGCCGTTCATCAGCTGGGCAGCCATCTGAGGACTGAAGCCAATCCAGGTGTATGGAAGATGGGCTCGTGCTCCCATGCTGTCACAGAATCACAGCTTGGAAAAGACCTCTGAGAGCACTGAGTCCAGCCTGTGACCCATCATCACCTTGTCAGGTAGCCCCTGGCACTGAGTGTCACATCCAGTCAGTCGGTGAGCACCTCCAGGGCTGGTGCCTCCACCCCTGCCCTTTCCATGAAGCAATTCCTCCCGATGTCCAACCTGAACCTCTCAAAACTCCCAGGACAGGTGCAGTCCTCATCACTGATTGGCATCACTCTTTTTCTTCTTTTTTAGCACTTCTTTCCCTCTAAAACTTGGGGGAAATTCGAAAGGCTGGAAGTGGCTGCTGCAGCCGTGAGTAAAATGCTGTCCATTTTACAAGGGGCCAATTCATGCATCTGCCTGTAAATTTCATAGTGGTTCTGTGTTTAAATGCTTGCTCCTTATTTGGGATTATTCACTAAAGTCTTTTATTCTTGATATCACCCGCAGTTTAAAGAAAGCCCTTTCTCCATGTTGACAGGCTGTATATGAAGCAGCTCCTCAAGCCAGGGCAGCACAGGGACTTCCCTTGGATCTGTAGCACTAAACTAAGGACAGGAGGTCTTTGTGGTTACCTGCATTATCTTGGCTTTCATTTCTTAGGCAGAAACATCATTTTTACAGTTCTTAGTAAAGTTACCCAACATTGCAGTAATTTGCATTTGTCACGGGGTCTCTTCTCCAGAAGAGCCAGGACTTCACCAGGTGACACCAACTGAAGAACCAGTTCTCAGTGTTCAATACATTAGGAGGGAAAGAAGAAGTAGCAAAATAAAGAGCAGAGCTACACTGCACTCTTAAATTGTAGCACTACCAACCAACCCAGGGACTTCTGCCAACTTGGAAACGAGATATGCACTAGAGTGTTTCTATTTTTGCATTAAAATGGAAACAGGTGGGAAGGGCGAGTGGAATTTATCAAGCCAAAGAAATCCTTTTTTTCATGTTAAAATTTGAATGGAATGGAAATTACAATCTTCCAGTGTGACTGCAGAGCTGCAATATTGGGTTTCTCCTTACTCAGCCTTTAGCAGGAAGGAACCAGCTGCAGTGGAGATGGAGTTTGGGAATTTGCTTCCTAACCCCATCTAACTCTCCAGGTCTGCCCTATTTTGAATTCTTGCCCCACCTGGCACAGAGGATGCTGTTGACTCTGGAGAGAAGAGTCAAGTTTTGCAATAATCTTTTTATAGATTGCTAACTGAAGAATAGAACCAAACTGAGCTGCTGGATGGCAGAACCCCGTGGTTTTCCCTGTTCCTGCTGAATTTATTGCAGTGCCCCTCCGCTCCCACACTGAGGAAGGCACTGTGGCTCAGCTCAGGGATCTGCTGCGTGTCAGCACCGAGCCCGTGGGGTGGTGCAGAGACCAGAGCCACACCAGACTCTGCCTTTGGAACCAAATTGCTCCCACCCCTTCCTGCCTCTGTGCGGGAGCAAAACCTGAGAGAAGTGCCCCAGCTGAGCTGCAGCCTCTTCCTAAGGTGGCTTACCAAAGTCAAACCCACAGCCAAAATATGTTTGAAGATGATGACATAGTATAAATGGGACAGACCTTACCAGAAGGGTTGGTTATCCCTCGTGTAGAGGGTGGGCCCAGCTGCATCACTGGTGGGACCAATACATGTAGACTGGATGGACACACAGTCTGACAGGCTCTGAGCTGCCTTCACTTACCCAAAATTAACTGTTCCTAGTAAGTAACCCTGGCTCTGTCATTACTTTAGAGCAGGAAGATACTGACCCAAGTACTGAAATGTTGCCACTAGCCTGCCCTAGCCTTGTTTAGCCATGTGGAATCCCACTGGGCTCAAATGGCTTTGTCCAAGAGCATCCATTCAGCTCAGCAAGCAGCCTGAAATGTGCTGTGTGGCCCATCCCGTGGGGCTGTGGAACATCTGAGGGATTTGGGGGGGATATATGTATATTGGGTTTACATTGGTTTTTTTATTTCGTTGTTTCTTTGTGTTTCTTGCTTTGAGACAGAACCCAAACTCCAAAGAGCAAAGTGCTTTGCAAAAGCTGGGTGGCTGGAAGGTCTCTGGGCTCCCTCACAGCAGGAGGAGATGGAAAGCTCCCAAGACAGGTTGTTCTCTGGAGGCTCTTGGCCCAAGCTGCAGGAACTGAGGCAGGCTGAGTGCGTTCAGCAGGATGGACTGAGGGAGGAAACATTCAGGTACCTTGCAACCAAAGCATCTGTCACTTGTCTAGGCACATGGTTCAGGAGGGGAGGAAATAGAAGAAAGGGAAAAACACCGTGTCAGGCACCCAATCACAGCAATAGCTGACACCCCTGTAAGGTGACATAAACTGGAGCTAACAGAGCCTCAAGGCAAGGAAAACATAGGGGATAAATGGTAATATTTGTAATATTTTAAAATGATTCTGCTGTAAAAGTATTTTTTCATTGAAAGTGTCTTAGGCAAAAATGTAATGGCATCACACTTGGAATTTCATTGTCCTGTTACAGGTTACTGGATTTATGCTGCTATCTGAAGATATTTAACTGTATTTCCCTTCATTTTTAGTAAATTTGGTAAATTCAGAGAAATTGCTGTGCTTGTGTAGAGAACTTTTCAAGTTATTTATACTTATCAACCACAGGAAAAAAAGGGCAAGCTCTGTGTTCCTCTGGAATGGTTTGTACTCAGTACATTGAACTGCTGGCATTGAGATTTGCCACCCTACATCACACTGGCTGTAGAATTGAGTTATTTAGTCGTGTGCAAAGCCAACTAATTTTCATTTTAAATGCATATTAAGTATAATGTGTTTATTTATTATATAAAACACATGTATTTGACAGGCTCCTGCACAGTAACAATGGATGTGCCATTGCCATAGGAAGTTTGGAGTGCCAGGAACTCAGCAGGCAGGTTTAAGAACAGGGGACAGCCAAGCAGTTTGGGCTGTCACTGGCAAATAAATGCTGGGTAAAGAGGAGAAAGTTTCACCACAATGTGAAGACAGTGATCAGATTATTTGGAAAGAGAAAAAAAAGAGACAATGCTGAGTTACAGACTCCAAGGAATTCAAAGGAATTATGCCAATTTCTGTTAGCTAAGTAGCTGTAAAGACTACCAGATATTTCTTATGCTTCCTAAGCATATTAACTGATAGTCATTCATATCTGTCCATGGAAATGAACCCTGGGCAACAGCACAATTTAATCACTGCAAATTCGGATTGGCAGGAAAAGCACTCTGGGGTTTGTATCACTTGACTGAGCTTAGCAAATGAAAACACAGGAGATTTGGTTGATCCTCCACAAAGCTTGTGGGATGTGACGAGATCAGAAGGGAACAGGACAGTCTTGTGATTAGGTTTGGATTGCAAGACTGGGGTTATGAGCTGTGCTGCTCCTGGCCCAGCTGAGCTGCTGTGCTGGGTAAGGAGACCTGGGATGAGCAGGAGGCGTCTTTGCCTGCTCTGTCCCCTTGCACAAGGAGCAGGATCTGCTCTGGCAATGTGTGAATGGAGTTGCTGCAGCACACAAGTAATTCAGGAAGGAACCTCAACAAAACCTGACGTTTTCTGCTTAGGTGAGGGAGACAGGTACCCAAACCCCAGCACATCACAAGACCTCCTGCCCCTCTCACCACAACTGCCAGCCCCAGTCAGCCCCAGGTAAACCCACCCTTTAGTTCCTGCTGGAGACATTCCCACAGAGGCACAGGGAATAGCTGGAGGATCCCCTGGCAGCCCTGCACTGCACTGCTGCCCTCAAGGAGCAGCCCCATTAGCAGAGCCTCTCTTAGATTCAACCCAGACCTCCTCACAGCATCACATCATAAAACCATCGTGCATCTGGCCCAAATTTGAGGCACAGTTGGCAGCATTTGCTACAAGAAAGAAAGCAAGGACTGAATTAGTATCCCACGAGGTTGGTTTGTTTTTCAGGTCCCAGATGAAGTGTGGAGCCATGTGGAGAAGTCCTCTGTCCTCCTCCCAGCCCTTCCCAGAGCAAAGAAACGCTCTCTAGGTTTTATGCTCTCTGAAAACACCACTTCATTACCTGCCCTTCTTTTGTTGCCAGGAGAGGTTAACAACATTACTGAGAGATGAAACATCCTTGAAACATTCCTTGTGGATCATCACACAGGATTAGCATGGAATGACACTGGGTGGTGCAGCACACCTCAAGGAGAGGGGCCTGAGCTGCACAGTTACCTTTTCCTTCCCTTCCCGGAGTCCCTGCGGTCCTCGGCGTGTGCACACGCGTGGCCTGGTGGCTCTGGAGGGCGGGAGTTGCTCTTTGCTGTGCCTCGGCTGTCGCTGCTCCATCCTGCCGTGAGCCTGGCACGCAGAGCTGGGGATCCCTCCCAGCACCTGACCCTGTGGACTCGCTCAGCCTCAGCAGGCCAGGTAAGCCAGCAGAGCTCAGCTGCGAGCCTTTGCCTCCTTGCTGGGGGGCTGTGCTCCTTTGCAGCTCACCAACAGGACAGCCAGGGGCTTGGAACCCCCAGCAGGGATTGGGGGTGGCCTGCTCTCCACAGGCACAACGCCTGCACTCTTCCTACCCATCCATAACCTGCACAGGTTACCAAAACCCTCCACATTTCACTTGGCACAGCACCTTTGCTCTTCCAGCAGCCTGAGCTGCATCACTGACTGGTACCAGTGTTCTCAGGGGACTTGTTCCCTCCTTTTGTCTTCAGTTTTGATCTGTTGCCACCAGCGGGTTACAAAAGTAAAGCTCTGCACATCCCTTACCTATTACAATTATTTAGGTGGCCCTGGCAGCTCAAAGCATTTACGATCATTGTAATTTAAATTTCTTTGTTGTAGTTTACAGAATCTCCTGAAAATAGAATTTAAAACTACTGGGAAACATAAATGTTTTATAGATTACGCATGTCTTTCAGAGGTAGTAGCCAGCTAAGCAGAAGGTAAGGGGAAAAAAGCAAGACATCAAAATGTAGGTCAGGACAAATGCTGGACAGAAGCCCACTCTGTCAAGTCCCATGTGTCCCACAAGAGAAAGAACAAAGGGGAGCGAAAAATAAATATTGTTTTAAAGGAGGAATAGTGGCCTCTTCAAACACCTCATATTATGGGGGGAAAAGAAGTTTTGGAAATACTATTGCTCCATTCCATCTCTTTCTAGGAGAACCATTATCAGCCACTGATTTTACAGGTGCTTCATTACTTGTGCTGGCTTGTGCTCATCTCGTCAGTGCCAGCCTCAGCCCCTGCTTGCTGCTCCCCAGCGCACAAAAAACCAAGCCCTATAGTCTGCTTGTTCCCCCAGACCCCAAAGCAGCCCCCCAGCCTTTCCTGCACAGCAGCCAGACCCCCGTGCTCCCATGCAGCACTTGCTGTGCCCCTCTCTCAGTTTAACAAGGCACAGCCACGAGTGCTGTGCTGTCAGACCCCGAGCATTGGGGCACTGCAGGCTCCCTGGGCATTGGGGCACGCACTGCAGGCTCCCTGGGCATTGGGGCACTCACTGCAGGCTCCCTGGGCATTGGGGCACTGCAGGTCCCCCCCAGGCAGGGCAGGGCAGGTTCTGGTGGCTGTGGCGGGCATTGGGGCAGCCAGGCCCGTGGCTCTGGGGAAGGGCACAGGGAGCAGAGCAGGCAGAGGCACAGCCCAGCACCAGCCCAGCCCCTGCCTTGCCCAGCTCCCTGCCTGCAGTGAAAGAACCATCCAATGCCGGTGCTGGCCTTTCAGGTGAGCAGACAACAGCCCCAGTCATTCCAGACTGAGGTGAATGCTTCACTGCAGTCGTGGCCTTAGGCTCTGTTTTTTCAAAAGCAGCAGTATTATTTTAAAAGCTTCACTTTCAGAAGTAACTTAAGCACTTAACTAGTAAGTCTTACTGGCTCAGAAGGAGGTTCCCACCCTTGACTGCCTTGAGGTAGCCTTGCAATAGGCCCCAGGCTCCAGCCATTTTGCTGCTTGTCTGGCTGAGCTACCAGATCTTCAGGACAGGGACTGCCATCTCTCACTCCATGAGATTGGGGTGTTAAGTCCATGCCTAAATCACTGGCATCTTTGGGTGCCAACTCGTTCAAAATAATAGCTGGCCTTTTTGTTGTGGGGCTGACTCAGCGCTCCTTGTGGAGCCAAAACTGCCTTTACTTCTGGAAGGTGCAAAGGAAAGCAGCCTGCCATCTTGCTGCCAAATCCTTCTCCATGGGAGAGTTGATTTGAAAGTTAGAAAATACCAGGATTTATGAGAGGCACTGGCCACAATGTGATCATAAGAACATACCAACATTGTAGTTCCCCACCCTTTGATCTCGGCACTTTAATGATTAATTAGTGCTAAAGTGCTGGAAAAATACCACACTTGAGGCAGTTTAAAGCTCCTCTTTGTATAGATACAAACTGTGCCTCACATGAAAGGATAACCCAGAACTGCAAGAGGGTGAGATTAGCACAGAAGCCTCTGGTCACACGCAGATGTTTGCCCAACTGGACAAACTGGAGAAGCTCTTCAGCTTTAGGGACTCTTTCCATTATTTTCCAGCCCATGTCTTGCACTGCAGGAAGGGCTAAATGTCAGCTTGGAGGGAAATCCGTCCCTTAGAAAGAGACACGTGTTTAAGGAGGGTGAGCTTTAAAGAAGCAGCACATCCCATGGCAATTTGCAGCAAGTAATCCTCTCCTCGGGTGGTTGAGGAGGAGCCATTTCCCCCTTTTCTGTCACAGCTGTGCATTTAAACCCCTCCAAAGACACTTGGGGTGTAAGTGCCACTGCCACCAGTGCTCAGGACAAGGCGTAACGTGGGAGGGAAAGCTTTTCCCTGCTTAATCCCAAAAATCTGGTGCTGCCCCTCAGCCCTCCTGGTCCTGGCTGTGCCCCTCCTTGTTGGGCCCAGGGGTGCAGAGAGGACAGGGACACCCCATCTGATCAGACGTGGTTGATGTGCCCCCGCAGAGCTGCCGGGCCCTGGCACTTCCTGCAGGCCCCATCCCGATTGCCGGGGAACTGAGGCTTTGTTCTCCGTGCAGCCCGTGTTTCCCTCCATGGCACGGGTGTGGGGTAACCCCGAGCCGGTTCGCTTTGCGATCCTCCGCGCCCTCGGGGTGCCCCTGCGGTGCAGCGCAGCGGTGTTTCGCCGGCCGCGGGCAGGTCTCCGATGTCGGCGCTGACGCCGCCGCGGGGGCTGTGGGCGGGCCGGGCGGTGCGGCAGGGGCTGCAGCGCTGAGCCGCGGCACAGCCCCGCAGGGGCGCGGGGGCCACGGGGGCGGCAGCACAGCCCCGCTCCGGAACGGCGGAACGCGCTCCGGCTTTGACACCCGGGACCGCCCGGGCTCCACAGCCGCCCCGCCCCGCCGGGGAACATGGAAAGGGAAAGGAAATAAAGGGAAATGCCAACGAAATGGGTAGCAGTAAAAATAAAAATATAAGGAAAAGGAAAGAAACTTGAAAAGGGAAAAGGGAACAAAATGGAAATAAACAGGTAAATAAAAATTAAAAGGAAAAGGAAATAAAAAGGAAAGAGGAAAGAAAAAGAAAAAGAGAAATAAAAAGGAAAATTAAAAAGGAAATAAAGGAAAAGGGCAAAGGAAATAAAAAGGAAAGGGGAAATAAAAAGGTAAGAATAAAAATAAGGACAAAGAAAAAGAGAAAAGGAAATAAAAAGTAGGTAGCAATCAAAAATAAAATATTAAGGAAAAGGAAAGAAAACGGAAATGAAAATGGAAATAAAAAGGAAATAAAAAATAAAAAAAAAATAGATGCATACTAATAAAGAAAAAATGAAAAATATAAGGAAAAGGAAATAAAAAGGAAAATGAAACAAAAAAAAAACAAAAAGGAAAAGTGCAAAGGAAATAAAAAGGAAAGGGGAAATAAAAAGGAAAGGGGAAATAAAAAGGTAAGAATAAAAATAAATGAAAAAAAATAAAAAAAGGAAAAAGAAAAAGAAAAAAGAAATTAAAAATAAGTAGGTAGCAATAAAAATAAAAATATAAGGAAATAAAATGGAAATGAAAAAGGAAAAGGAAATAAAATGGAAATAAAAAATAGATAAAAATATAAGGAAAAGGAAATAAAAAGAAAAAGGAAAAGAAAAAGGAAAATGAAAAAGGAAATAAAAATGAAAAGTAAAAAGGAAATGAAAAGTAAATATAAAGGAAAAGAAAAAGGAAATTAAGTGGAAATACAAAAGAAAGTAAAAATTAAAATAAATGAAAAATGAAAAATGGGGAAAACAAAATAAGAAAAAGGGAAATAAAAAGGAAAAAAGAAAGAAATGCATAGCAATACAAATAAAAATATAAGGAAAAGGAAATAAACTGGAAATAAAAAGGAAAAAGGTAATTAAAAGGAAATAAAAAAGAAAATAAAAACCAGAAAAGGAAATAAAAAGGAAATTAAAAATAAATAGGTAGAAATAAAAATATAAGGAAAAGGAAAATAGGAATAAAGTAAATAGGTAAAAATGAA